>CM068582.1:37631095-37873595 GCA_035048485.1 Pteria penguin | reverse complement strand
ATACTGGCCTGAATACAATGTCGCCATTTTCATCATTGATTCAGAAAGCAATTTACTTATACGAAATATAAATGAATTTAAAAGTACATTCGTAAAACGTCATTCAACATTTACATGATAAATATGTATCAACATTATATGTAAAAGTATTTTTGTTTGTTTGTTTTGTTTTTGTTTGTTTGGCTTTTTTTTTTGGGGGGGGGGGGTTGTTTGTTGGGGTTTTGTTGTTGCTGTTGTTGTTGTCAAAATGTCCAAAAGCTGGGTTGTTTGGGTTCAGCCTTATCCATATCCACAGGAAATGTGATAGCTGGACATTCCAGGGGTGTTAAACACATTCTGATAACATTGCGGTATTTCCGAAAGTCCAGATAACATGTGTCAATAAGAAAAGAAGGGCAATGATGAAAAATGGAATATATATATATATATTCAATGGTAGTGTCACTTAGCCATACTTCGATACATAATCCACGAGATAAAACGCCGACTAACGGAATAATTCGTTTCTCACACGAAAATTCCATTTACCATTGAAAATGAACGCCGGATACAATTTGACCCCGATACGTAGTAAAAGTAACGGTTGACCTAAGTACCGTTCAATACCTCGGACTTACTGATGTTTCATGAACGTGTTTCATCCAAATCTATTAAGCAAAAATCAGCACCTCATATTCAAGAATAGTACACGTGTTAATTACTTTGGAGTATTTCTTGGTTTACAAACGTTAATGTTGCCATTCCCTGTATATACTACCAACCCTCCACATTTATACTGAAACTTGACCATTCCCCTACTTGACCGACGGTAGCGGCTACAATGTGTCAAAACAAAAGCCCCACATTTGATATCTCATGTTTATTACAGAGGACACCACTTCCCACTACATCTTGTACTATTTGAAGGTTGTAGTTTAAAGGTATATCTAAGCAATGGTACACATTGTCTCGATCAGACATTGCACATACCTAGACTTGACAATATGTGAGAGGCAACAGTAAATTCCAGTCTATCACTTTAGACCACAGTTACCTAGGCCTTCAAAAAGCCACATCAATATAACAGTCGTTACACTGGTCACCATGTTTATGGTTTGTTACTTAATAGCATTTTACATCAAAATATTCATCCTGTTGAAAATGGCTCCATAATCAATAAATAACATCAATTGGATATAGCCGTAGGATTTAATTTACAAACCTTTTTAACATATATTTTAATATATATCATGTATTTGTATAATGATATATATCTGTCATAAAATAATCCAAGATCATTGTACAGTACCTCACCAAACCAGGATGCACTTAATATCCATTGATAAAATCTTTGTCATAAATGATTAAAACAACAAACTAACATGCAAATAATTGTATTGAATGCATCAACCATCACATGAAAGCTTTTGGTAATTTATGGAAATATATTATACAAATGAGGTTTATGGCTAAAAAGATATTGCTTAACATTCCGTCAAATAATTCTATACACTTGCTACAAAATTTGTATTCATCTTTTAAAAAATATTCTTCAAACTCTTTAATGTATAAAACAATAAGCAGAAAAACAGAGGGAAAACTTAACTTATGAATACATGTAATTTACAGTATTTTTCCATCTTATAAAGAAAAATGACAGTAAATGATCATCACTCTTGAACACAACTGCAATAAATTTGGTAGATTTTCCTCACAACTTATTCTGCAAAACGAAAGTAATACAGAAATCAATATGTAAAAAAAAAACCAATGATAGCAAAGCAGTATATATAGCACATTACAACAAAAATTTAAATAATAAACAATGAAACAAACATCATGAATTTGTAATTGAAACTAGAACATGTTTCTTTTCTTTTCTATTTTATTTGGGGTTTTTTTTTTGTTTTTTTTTTTCTTGGGTTTTTTTTTTGTTATTGCTTTTGCACACTCTGATATCTAGCACGTGTAGGATGGCAGACCATGTTAAATGTTTTAGGAAAACAACAGAACATTAGTAGGTACCCTGGCAGACCTTTCTATAAAAATTTAAACCAAGAATCCATGATGGATTTAAGTTTCAGCCAAGCATTCTTTGCAATCATAAAACAGCAAATGTTATGTAAACATAATGCTTTAAATTAGTGAGTCATGATTTTTAGGTAGAAAGGCTAAGGAACTTTGTAAAAAATGAGCTGCTCTGTAAGTCCCTATAGCCTTTCAATCCTTCAAAAATACTTAAATTCTGGAACAGGAAAGAGGAAAGGTCAACCGCTGTACCTATCCAAGATTTGAGGTTATCTCAGGTACTTCGTTTCCCATTATACAATGAATTACTACTTTATCTGTACAATAATCTTGGTGTTGTGTTTATGCCACACTGTCTTTTTGCTTTTACTAATATAACTAAAAATTCTGCATTAGATTTTTTTCTGTTGCATTTTAAATTTTCTGTATGTTAGATTTATATTTGATGAAACGTATCAAGTTTGACCTAGCAGTAGATATCACTGGGTAATGTTCATCCATGTTCTTCTTGGTAGCATTTATCTGAAAATTACAAAACAGGAAAATCATAGAACATAAACTCTATGTAAAAGTTACTATGGCGCCTGTGGCAACAAAAGTCAGTCTGGATTGCAATATCAATGGAATGTCTCAAGGTAAATTAACTCGCAATGGCAAAACACAATTTCATCACAAACAAATAAGGTCTTCCTTAGGTCCTTACACTGATTGTGTTATAAAATAATATAAAACTCTCAAAAGAAATTTAAAAAATTGCAAGTACTGACAGAAAATCTGTTTTTGGCATAAAGGTCACCATCATGATGACAAGGTACTTGATCTTGGCATCATTTGAAAGGGCTTCATTAGTAAAATAGACATACAAAATATGTATTTATCTTTTATGGTTCAAAGTTATGGTTACTGTGAAAATAAGTGACAAAAAGACAGACAGACAGACAGACAAACAAACAAACAAGACAAAAACAGTTTGTCCCCATTTTTTTAATCGCTAGAGTTCTAAGTTTGTTATTTTAAAGCTTGCAGTTTTACAAGTCTTCTAGTATTGTTCAATGATAACCTCATTCAGTTTACTGTTTATATCTTATTGATTATCTATACCAATCTTCCTATAATGACTTTTTATCTCTATTGTGCCTACATATATATACATATATATATATCTTATTTTTCATTATGCAGACATAAAAATTGACAAGTACAAACACACTGACATCTATCTTGACAGACATAAATTCAGGACATGTTTCAGATTTTGACACCAACAGCAACATTTTATAGGTCATAGCACTAAATGACATAGGTAAACTGGACAGCATATCTATATCACTGAGTAGTTAAGGTTTCATAATCAAGTCATCTAATGTTCATCACCTTTACTGAACTTAATATGCTGCCATACATACAGACATCTCTAAGCACCCTAAGGTGAAAATGAATCTTCAGTCAGCAACTGAATCATGTCAACAAATACATCCCTCCCTATCAAAGTTGACACGTATAAATTATACCTACTAGATAAACACTGAAAGCCTTTAGCTTTGTATCTGATGAAATAAACAACTAAACAAACAGGAACAATCCAGTAAAGTACTAGAGCAAGTTTGTAAAACATATGCTCCCACTGTGGGCTTATTTCATAGTAGCAACAAAGCATTCCTAAATTATAAGTTTCATGGGCCACAACTCCTATACATAATATCAGCAGTAACCTTGCCTTTTGACATACTAACCCTCGAAAGGCATCCTGCCCTATTGATAAGATTTTAAATTACCTCTATTTAAAACAATTTGACCTGTAAACTATGGGGAATATGATCAAATTCTGATGAGCAGTTAATGATATAAGATAATATATGAAAATCACCTGGAAACAAATAATCTTCAGTCTTTTCTATCAGCTGTGACCTTGACCTTTGACCTTTTGACCCCAAATTCAAAAGGGCTCTTTCCCTTATGATAAGATAATGCTATGTAGTCAAAAATACTGAGCTAACTGACAATGTAATCATATTAATCAGAAAACATATCAACAAGCCAAATGTAACATGATGTGTATGTGGAACATGAATGCCCCGAGCCGACAACAAAGTCCACTAAGGCAAATCTTTGAAATATTGGTCAAAGGTCATTGTCAAAAATTTCTGTGTTGATGTAAAGGTATTGTCACAAGGAATACTTATGTGAAATATGATAGCCCTACCTCTTTCTAATCAAAAATTATAACAAATGTTAAAGGGGAAGGTGTAAGCCCCGCCTCTTACTTGGATAGTTAGCAGATAGTGATAATTTGAAGCTGTCAATCACGTATTGATTCTCTGAAAATGTTAATGCATTGTTTTTATAAGGAAAGGAAATTAATAAACGTAATTAACATAATGAAGAGAACAAAGTAAAATTTGAAATTAGAAAATTAATTATGAGAAAGCATTTTAATATATCTGAATCTCTTCCACATATCATCATTCTGTTTCTAAAACCCAATAATGAACACCATAACTTTTAATCTATCACCTGATGAGCTTCAAATGTTACAGGCATTTTTTGCAAACAATGGCTGGGACTGGACAAATATTCGGCCAGCCCTTTGACAGATTGTGGACACCAAATCCCTGGCAATGAGCCTCTCATTCCACATCTTGAAATGGAACATGAATGCCCAGATTGCTTTTTGTCACCCTGCGTGATAGATGATCGCAACTGGCAGGTGTGATGACCAGAATCTGATGTTCCTCTTCACCATCGTAATCATAGAAAGAGAAAGACTCGGAAAGTCAGTCTGGACAGCAGGCGAAATAGATTTGTATGGTAGTTCCATGGATATTGGGAGGAAATTATGCCCAATCGTGTAATCGTGTAATTCGTATAAAATACCGAAGAAATATTGGCAAATGTCCTCAAACTCTTTCAAAATAAAACTTTCCGAATAGAGATCTAAACAAATGAATACATCAAATACACCATCCCCTAAAAGTAATAAAACCAATCAAAATGAAAAAATAAAACACTACTAGAATCATCATAATTGCAGAGACATATATACACATGTGTATATGTGTATGTATATCTCTGATAATTGGGACTACAGAATGTACTTTTTATTACCTATTCAAACCATACACATTGTTTACACCAAACTATAGCATGTTCACACCACTTTCCATGCGCCTCCAGGCATACCCAATACCCCGTTTACCAAGTGCCTTTAGACAATACCCGAGCTGGAGACAAGCAGTGTTTTCGGTGACCAGTTAAACCATGCCCCCAACGTAATCACATGGCTTCAACCATTCGGTCAAAAAGTTTCCCCTTTAAGTTGTTGAAATGTAGGTCAAAGGTCACAGTCAAGGTCATGAGATCAAATTTATGGCACCAACGGAAAGGTCTTGTCACAAGGAATATGCATGTGAAATATGAAAGCTAACCTCTTACAATTCAAAAGTTATAACCAATGTTAAAGTTTTTGCCAGAGACAAAAAGACAGACAGGCCAAAAAACTAAAAAAACATGTCCCTGAATCCTTGATCCTGGGGGCATAAACGCAACTCATGTCAGCAGTATTCCCTATACTGTTACTATTGATTCTAAATCATTCAAAATCATTCTATTTCATTCACAAGTTCTGCATCAAGGTATTCTACACCATTTGATCTGTCCACCTGGATCCTTTCTTAGAGGGCTCAAGTCAAAACAAAGCAACATTTTAGGAAACTTATCATATGAAACCATGCATTATTCATTCTTACCCTTTATTATCCCTTCAAAGAAAAAGTCAATAACATGTAAATCCTCCTCCTTTTCACTTAAAAACTAATAATTACATATATATTTCAATGAAGGCAACCTTAACATATGCCTGACTTTTATCATGGACCTTTAGCAGTAAAAATTGTGTCAAGAATGACCTAAATTCAAATGATTTGACCCTGGCACAATTGTGAAATTTCAGAATGAACTTGACCTTTGATACATACATACATACAGTAAAACAAAATCTTCTTGGGGAGCATGACCTTGAATGATTTGAAAGTGAATAATTTCTCAGAACAAAAGGCCTGTATCATTAGTTATATGGTTTGTTACCGACCTACCATGGAACCATAGAGGGTCAGTAAAATTGATAGTGGATAAGATTGAACGCTGAACCCCCTATGGATTTTACTGACCCTCTATGGTTCTGTGGAAGGTCAGTAACAAACCATATAACTATTTTATAGCACTGAGGAAGTTTTTATACCCTGTTATGAATGAATAAATGCATGGATATTCATTCTTTTCTTGTCGATTTCCAGTAGTATTGTCTGCCCAAAATGAGCCATACTTGTCAATAAACTAGGTCGCTGAGACGCTTTACTTTATCTGACATCACACAAAGTGAGGGAGGTAACTCGAAAACATTCATTGAACAACTGTGGATGGACTATTTTTTCTTTATATAGTTGGCGATAACGAAAAGGACAGGCAGCGGCCATATTGCCCCCTAAGAAATTTTACTGACCCCCTATAGTCTCATAGATTGTCACCACATGACATGTTTTTACCCAATAAAATGTGACAATTGTGTCCGAGGTGTGATAATTTAATAACATACACTTACCTTTGACTTCAGCATAGGTACAAGTTGCTTTAATCTCTCTGTCAAACGTATTTCTTTATCAAGAGAATCTAGATGGTCCTCACCAAATACATCAAATATACAATCCAGAGCCTCTGCTACCACCCATAACTCAGTGTCTTTACAAGATACCTCTAAAAGAAATAGTCCTATATCCTGCAAACACATATGATACGTAAAAAGACTTTCTGGGACATGATGCTAGTTTTCAGTAAAAAAGTATATATATATATCATACTTTATTATATCGATAAATAGAATTAAACCATTCTCCTTGACAATTCATTTCAACATTTGATAATGGAATAAATTAAAATGAAAATGAAATAAATGACTTAAGTATTTTCTCAGTTTATGGCACCAGACCCAGATTCTTAAAAGTTCTGTTTTCCCCTGATCAACTAAAGCAACTAAATAAGAAAAGTCTACCAAGGTTGCAGCTTTATAGATCTAAATCAATACAATGAATTGAGATACAAAACATTTAGCACTATAAATTAGAAATAATATGTATTGATAAATCTATGGAAGAGCTGAGTAGCAAGTTACCTTGAGCAAGGGCTTTGGTTCAGGGTCTTTACTAAACAGAACTCCAATGGTGGATACAGTACGAATGGCATGGACTCGCACCTCTTTTGTTTGGCATTGCTGAGCCATCTCAAACAAATACTGCATATCACCAGGTTCTAAGCTCCTAAGCTGTGATATAAATCAAAAGAACTCAAGAAGCATGTGACATCTTTCTCCAAGAAACAAATATGATGTACCATGAAATCCTTGTTATTCTATTTCTGGTATTCTCCTAATAGTTGATTAAAATCTATAATTTTTTAAAAAAAATTTTGAAGTAAATTTTTGGCAAATGACTTATATCAGATAAATCTACCTTGATTACACTTTATACTGATAAACCAAGCATGGCAACTAAGGTAAGTGACCATATATGACACTTTTCTAACGGAGAATTAAAACATCTAGGTGATGCTTACCTTTTCAGACTGAAGTTCAGCCAACTTCTCTACTACAGCCCTTATTGCACTAGTGACAGCTTCAAGTAAACTGACTCTCTGTAATGCTAGGTAATGTAGACCACTTATTAATATCACAAATCATGTATGCTATACATTTTCTGGTCCCCCAAAATTGAAATAAAGCTTAAATTTCAATGTTTATAGTGAAGTAAAAACTTCCGATTTCTGTTTTCCAAACAGACCAAAGCATTATGTACTTTTCAAGAGTGTTATGTTTGTTTGCATATTCCCAGTAAGCTAATACATGTATACTCGATGACATGGTTAATTGCCTGGTTTCACAGTAATACTTGGTTACTAGTGTTAATGTACCTTAGTGTTTGTAATACTATTTAAGATAAAATTACATAATTCAATTGTTTTGACAAACACTTTGTATATGGGCTTGTTATTCACAATCATGGCTTCCCCAGGTAGAAAGAGGAAGGCCATAACATTGGAAACAAAATATGAAATTATTCAAAGTGTACATTGATGAGGATGATTTTGACGAGGCTGATTTGCCGTTGGCTAGAATTGGCGAAATAAAATTTAAACTTGGTGAACAGGGGGTTACTATGGAAGACTTTGTACATGTAGATGACGATGTTGTGGTGACGGAATCGCTGTATGACGATGACATTGTGGCCGATATACTTGGCCAGGACGAACAGTCAGATTCCGTCACAGAGCCACTTGAACCCACCCTACAAAGAGCCAGTGGGGGCCTTTGGCCCTAGAAAATGTGAGAAGACTTTTAGAAACATATGAAGATGTTTCTCTCAGCATGTTTCAAAATTTGTCATCCATTGAATCTTTTCTTCATGTCAAACAAAAATAATTCAAAATCTGCAAATTCTTTTGAACAAGTTCAAATTATCTGGTCGTTTTTGTTTACTCTTTTGTATATTAAGAGTTCAGCACCTACTCATCGTTCCTACTTTGTGTAGTATGAATTTGTTATAAGGTATAACAAAGGTCGCTATATCAATATAGCGAATTACGGTTACAAAGTTTTTACTGGCATCCCCTGAATTTCACTGTAAGCAAGTTTTACTGTACATGTATAATCTGCATGTTATTGTGATCTATACATATATCATATACATGTCATTGTGCTCTATACATGTATCAAATACATGTCATTTTGCTATATACATGTATCATATGAATGTCAGTGTGCTTTATACATGTGTTATATGCATCTCATTGTGCTCTATACATGTATCATATGCATGTCATTGTGCTATATACAAGTATCATATGAATGTTATTGTGATCTATACACATACAATAATGATGCTATTGTGCTCTAAACATGTATTATATACATGTCATTGTGCTCTATACATGTATTATATCGATATCATTGTGCTCTATACATGTATAATATTGATGTCATTGTGCTCTATACATGTATAATATTGATGTCATTGTGCTCTAAATATATATAATATTGATGTCACTGTGCTCTATGCATGTATTATATTGATGTCACTGTGCTCTATACATGTATCATACTGATGCCACTGTGCTCTATACATGTATCATATTGATGTCGCTGTGCTCTATACATGTATTATATGGATGTCACTGTGCTCTATACATGTATTATATGGATGTCACTGTGCTCTATACATGTATTATATGGATGTCATTGTGCTCTATACATGTATTATATGGATGTCGCTGTGCTCTATACATGTATTATATTGATGTCACTGTGCTCTATACATGTATTATATTGATGTCACTGTGCTCTATACATGTATTATATTGATGTCACTGTGCTCTATACATGTATTATATTGATGTCATTGTGCTCTATACATGTATTATATTGATGTCACTGTGCTCTATACATGTATCATATTGATGTCGCTGTGCTCTATACATGTATTATATTGATGTCACTGTGCTCTATACATGTATTATATGGATGTCATTGTGCTCTATACATGTATCATATTGAGGTCACTGTGCTCTATACATGTATTATATTGAAATCACTGTGTTCTATACATGTATTATATTGATGTCACTATGCTCTATATTATCATAATAATGATGTCCCTGTGTTCTATACATGTATTATATGCATGTTATTGTGCTTTATACATGTATTATATTGAGGTCACTGTGCTCTATACATGTATTATATTGAGGTCACTGTGCTCTATACATGTATTATATTGAAATCACTGTGCTCTATACATGTATTATATTGATGTCACTATGCTCTATATTATAATATTGATGTCACTGTGCTCTATACATGTAGTATAATGATGTCACTGTGCTCTATACATGTAGTATAATGATGTCACTGTGCTCTATACATGTAGTATAATGATGTCACTGTGCTCTATACATGTAGTATATTGATGTCACTGTGCTCTATACATGTATTATATTGATGTCACTATGCTCTATATTATCATAATAATGTCACTGTGCTCTATACATGTATTATATGCATGTCATTGTGCTTTGTACATGTAGTATAATGATGTCACTGTGCTCTATACATGTATCATACGCATTTTACTGTGCTCTATACATGTATTATATTGATGTCATTGTGCTCTATACATATAAAATACATGTATATTTAACTGTGCTCTACATATATACACATACAACAAGGTGATACTTACCATCTTTTGAGGTGGAGAGTTGAACAAGTCCCAACCAGACCTCATGTAATCTTGTTAGTCCACCAAGAATTACTTGGTCCAAGGAACTTACAAGATTGTTTAGGCACAACAAAGCATGTTCTTGCAGTCTTTCAAATCTGTAAGTCCAACAAAGAAAATAAAAGTTAAAACAAAGCACTAAATTTCATAGAAAAGTATGATTAACTGAAAAATATCCTAATTCATGACTTGTCTAGAGACAAAAGAAACAAAAAGAGACCTCTTGATTACCCATAATGATTTGCTGAAGTTTATGTTCTTGTGTAAACTTTTTATATGCATGTAATTCCATTATTTGATAAACATTTTATGTACAGGTATGTTACCCTGCTTCATATGTGGCAGACTGGGACATCGGCCCAGATAGCTCAGTTGGTAGAGCATCCGCCTTCTTAGCGGAAGGTCCTGGGTTCGAGTCCCGGTCTGGCCAATGATTTTTCAACCTTCCTGCTACAGTTTGGAGGTTCCACCAACTCTCATCAGTTGGCAGAGGTTGTATGCCACTGTGAGAGGAGGACTTGGTGTGAGGTTTCGGGGAAACCTCAGATTGGCAGGGGAGGTGTGTGGCAGACTGGGACATTGGCCCAGATAGCTCAATTGGTAGATCATCCGCCTTATTAGCGGAAGGTCCTGGGTTCGAGTCCCGGTCTGGCCAATGATTTTTCAACCTTCCTGCTACACATATAAGATCATCACACTACAATGTGTTGATTTCCTACTACATAAAGGTCTTCCTTCTGATAATGCAATATTGATAAATAAACAGGAGTCCACATTCCCTTTGGTTTGGTAATAGACGAAGTCTACATTCTAGATATACATGTACTGACAAACCAGATGTCTCTGTCGAGACTGGAGCTCTACTGTTATCCTCTACTCAAACAACAATTTACCTTCAGAGAAGAAGGGGTAAAAATATATTTGGACCACACATGTATGTTTTGTATTGCACATGCACAACTAGACCACCTACCAAACATGATGAGATCATAATTAAGTCTCACAGACATATACAATAAGAGAAGAAGTGGGAACAAGATTTTGGGACCACGCCCCTTTGTGGGGCCCCAGGGGGTCCGAACTGGTCCAAAATTGCACATGCACAACTACACCACCTATCCAACAAAATGAGACCATAATTAGGTCTCTAGGATATATACCTTCAGAGAAAAAGAGGGAACAAGATTTTGGGACCACACCCGTTTGTGGGACCCCAGGGGATCCAGACTGGACCAAAATTATACATGCACAACTAGATCCCATACCAAACATGATTAGACCATAATTAGGTCTCTGGGACATATACCTTAAGAAAAGAAGAGAGAACAAGATTTTGGGACCACGCCCCTTTGTGGGGTCCCAGGGGGTCTGGACCGGACCAAAATTGCACATGCACAACTACACCACCTATCCAACAAAATGAGACCATAATTAGGTCTCTATGATATATACCTTAAGAGAAAATGAGGGAACAAGATTTTGGGACCATGCCCCTTTTTGGGACCCCAGGGGGTCCGGACCAGACCAAAATTATACATGCACAACTAGATCACATACCAAACATGATGAGACCATAATTAGGTCTCTGGGACATATACCTTCAGAAAAGAAGAGGGAACAAGATTTTGTGACCACGCCCCTTTGTGGGGTCCCAGGGGGTCCGGACTTGACCAAAATTGCATATGCACAACTAGACCACCTATCCAACAAAATGAGACCATAATTAGGTCTCTGGGACATATACCTTAAGGACAGAAGAGGGAACAAGAATTTGGGACCACGCCCTTTTGTGGGACCCCAGGGGGGGGCGGACCAGGCCAAAATAATAAATGCACAACTAGATCACATACCAAACATGATGAGACCATAATTAGGTCTCTGGGACATATACCTTAAGAATAGAAGAGGGAACAAGATTTTGGGACCACGCCCCTTTCTGGGAGCCCAGGGGGTCCGGACCATACCAAAATTGCACATGCACAACTAGACCACCTATATAACAAAATGAGACCATAATTAGGTCTCTATGATATATACCTTCAGAAATGAAAAGGGAACAAGATTTTGGGACCACGCCACTTTTGTAGGGGCCCCAGGGGGTCCGGACGGGACCAAAATTGCACATGCACAACTAGACCAGCTACAAAACATGATGAGACCATAATTAGGTCTCTGGGATATATACAATCAGAGAAGAAGAGGGAACAAGATTTTGGGACCACGCCCTTTTGTGGGCCCCCAAGGGGTCAGAACTGGACCAAAATTGCACATGCACAACTAGACCACCTACCCAACAAGAAGAACCCATAATAAGGTCTCTGGGGTATATACCTTCAGAGGAGAAGAGGGAACAAAAAATTGTTTACGGATGGACGTCCGGACGGCTGGACAACGGACGAAGGACCATCGCATGAGCTCGACTGGTCGAGACCAGTAGAGCTAATAAAAACGAGAATACTTCTACATGATCTGTATGTGTTTTGACTTTCTTATTACAAGTAAAACCCCTACCTTTTGCATAGATGAATATTCTTCAATGTCTCACAATTCTTGTACACATCATCAAATTTGACTTTTAATAGCACCTAAAACATCATGACAAGTTGAATTTCAATGCATATGTAATATATATATATATATATATAAAATAAAAACAAAACAAATATACAGTATTTACCTGTGTTAAATGCACATTTGTGTAATACACACTCCTGTGATTTATCTAACACTTGGCATTTTTCACACAGCAATTATTAATACAAACTGGGATTTTGTCCATTAGGATATATCAATTAATCGATTAAGTGTACCAGTACTCATTATTTTAATTATATGGTCACCATAGGTTGGTAACTTTCTGGGACATATTTCACTGACTTCCAGGACACTTTCTGGGACAATTTTTGGAACGTATTCCATGTGTTAAATAAATACAAAATACAGTTTACATTTTTACTTCATAGATTACAAGCTTTTTTGCTGTTACAAGATGACTTTCTGGACCTTTCTCATCACTTCATTGTAAAGTAATGAACAGTAATCACAATCAAGATACACACTCGGGTATATACAGTCCTTAACCAGCTGCTTGTTACACGTGTTGATCATGTGACGATCACATGTAACCTAAATCTCACTCATAATGAGACTTTGTATAGACAAAATTGTGACATTCATGGATTCTCGGACGAAACAAAATTTACAAGAAAAGTGGTGTCCCGCCAGGACACAATTTTGAAGATCAATTTACTTTTAGTATATGGTCGGGTTGTATGGCATATACATGTATGGATCTATGCAATATACCTTCATGATTATTATAGTCATGTGACACCAGTTACTTTCGTATTTCACATGAACATCACACTTGTTCCCTTTGCAGTGTGGAGCTCGTAAAAAAGTTCCCCGCGGAGGGTTTGACTTCAGTGTTATTATACCCTTTTTCCTGATGTCATGTGGCTGTGACACTTTCTACACAATATTTGTTCACATTCATGTATATATACAGTGCTGAATTATATTTGTTTTGTCTGTATGTCAGGGCATTCACAGCGGGTGTGGCTAGCCAAACAGGAGACGATCACTCCTCCCCGGCACCTGGTCTCATCTCTGAATTTCAGGGGTCCATGAATGTCCACTGTGGTACATTGTTGTTAGTGCCATAGTCATGTGACACCAGTTACTTTCTTATTTAACTTGATGTTCTTGTTATTTGCTGAGTAAACACTTTCTAACTGGCAGATGTGTGTATGTACAATGCTTAGCGGTTAGCTGACCAAGTATTCTTGGAAGGTGAAATCTATACCCATCCCAGCAGGTATCTAACTCTATAGGTGAAAGGTATACAATGGGCTGATTGCCTGTAATTTTATGACCCTCTTATTAAACATCAAACCCAAAGTCAGTGTAACTTATGATTAAGTATTTTAAAAGTTTAATAAATACATCAATAATGGATTGTTTGAATTATCAGACATATGAGAACAAAGGACCATGCATCCATTTCATGGTGTGATTTAAGTACATAATGAAATTTTAACAGCCAAATTCGCATTGACATCATGTACAAATCCTTAGAAAAAAAACTTTCAGTTTCAGTTTCCAGACATTTTGAAAAATTATACACAGATCATTACAGTAATCATACACAATTTAATTCTTATGTACATTGGCACACTCTTGTGCATAACAATTTTGAGAAGTACCAACCAGATCAAAGCAAGCATATAGATTAAATGAAATAGGCAAGCTCAAATGAAAAAAAAATCAGACACATGCGACAGATACCAGGTATTGGCCCAGACAGCTCAATGGTGAAGGTGGGGCATTTGTCCTGAAAGTGTTAAGTTCTGGGTTATTTTCTTGGGTCTGTTCACAATTTTTTACCCTGCCTGTTACAGATTTGGTGCTGTGAGAATGACTTTCATGTGAAGCTTAACAAGGGTTGATTTCTCTCTTGGTTTCAAGTATTTGGAAACCTCTGGCAGGAAGAAGTGTGGTGTTGCCCGGGTATTATCCCGAATAGTTCAATGGTAAGAGTATCTACCCTGAAGCAGAAGGGTCTGCCTTAAAAGCAAAAGGTTCTTGGTTCAATTCCAGAGTTCGTCCACAATTTTTCACCCTGCCTGTTGCACACACAATTAGACAAAGACATCTTCAAAACCCTTAAAAATCACTGAAGGCTGGTGAACATAACTATTCATGTACATACTAGTCAAGATCGAATATGTACCTTTTCAAATATTCCCTGCTGTTTTATCGCCTCCTGCATTTCTACTGACATAACAAGAGGAGACTGCAATTGAAAGATTGGAAACTTCAGAATTGTAAGAATTGTACATACACCATGTGATAACAATGATAATAACATATCAATAAGAATGAATGTAACATATTATTGAGAATGAATGTATCAATAGAATATAATGTACACCTTCAATCAGAACTGTCGAGGCAGGAATACATGTACTGTCCCAGTGTGAGGGCATCTGACCAAAGGTTTTGCAATGGGCATCTGTGCCTAAACACTTGGCACTTCTTACTATCATACCCTGATTCTCATTTGTGTTGACAATATCCACAGTTATAACATGTGTCCTAAACATTTGTCACTTCTTACCGTCAAACTCTGATCCTCTTTGGTGACAGTATCCACAGTTATAATATGTTTTATTAACATTTGACACTTCTTACCATCATGCTCTGATTTTCATGTGTCACTTCTTACCATCATACTCTGATCCTCATTTGTTACTTCTTACCATCATACTTTAATCCTCATTTGTCACTGCTTACTATCAGACTCTGATCCTCATTTGTCACTTCTTACCATACCACCATACTCTAATTTTCAGTTGTCTCTACTAACCATCATACTTTGATCTTCATTTGTCATTTCTTACCACCATACTTTGATCCTCATTTATCATTTCTTACCATCACACTCTGATCCTCATGGTCACTTCTTACCATCATACTCTGTTAGCTGTCACTTCTAACCATCATACTCTGATCCTCATTTAAGACTTCTTACCATCATACTCTGATCCTCATTTGTCACTTCTTACTATCATACTCTGATCCTCATTTGTTACTTCTTACTATCATACTTTGATCTTCATTTGTCACTTCTTACCATAATACTTTGATCCCCATGTGTCACTTCTTACCATCATACTCTGATCCTCATTTATCATTTCTTACCATCATACTCTGATCCTCATGTGTCAATTCTTACCATCATACTCAGTCAGTTGTCACTTCTTACCATTATACTCTGTCAGTTGTCACTTCTAACCATCATACTCTGATCCTCAATTGTCACTTCTTACTATCATACTCTGATCCTCAGTTGTCACTTCTTACCATCATACTCTGATCCTCATTTGTTACTTCTTACCATCATACTCTGATCCTCAGTTGTTACTTCTTACCATCATACTCTGATCCTCATTTGTTACTTCTTACCATCATACTCTGATCCTCATTTGTCAGTTCTTACCATCGTACTCTGATCCTCAGTTGTCACTTCTTACCATCAGACTCTGATCCTCATTTGTTACTTCTTACGATCATACTCTGATCCTCAGTTGTTACTTCTTACCATCATACTCTGATCCTCAGTTGTTACTTCTTACCATCATACTCTGATCCTCAGTTGTTACTTCTTACTATCATACTCTGATCCTCAGTTGTTACTTCTTACCATCATACTCTGATCCTCAGTTGTTAATTTTTACCATCGTACTCTGATCCTCATTTGTTACTTCTTACCATCATACTCTGATCCTCATTTGTCGCTTCTTACTTTCATACTCTGATCCTCATTTGTTACTTCTTACCATCATACTTTGATCCTGATTTGTTACTTCTTACCATCATACTCTGATCCTCATTTGTTACTTCTTACCATCATACTCTGATCCTCATTTGTTACTTCTTACCATCATACTCTGATCCTCATTTGTCACTTCTTACCATCATACTCTGATCCTCATTTGTCAGTTCTTACCATCGTACTCTGATCCTCAGTTGTCACTTCTTACCATCAGACTCTGATCCTCATTTGTCAGTTCTTACCATCGTACTCTGATCCTCAGTTGTCACTTCTTACCATCAGACTCTGATCCTCATTTGTCACTTCTTACCATCGTACTCTGATCCTCAGTTGTCAGTTCTTACCATCGTACTCTGATCCTCAGTTGTTACTTCTTACCATCGTACTCTGATCCTCAGTTGTTACTTCTTACCATCATACTCTGATCCTCATTTGTCACTTCTTACCATCGTACTCTGATCCTCAGTTGTATTGTCAGTATCCATAGATACATCATCTACCACTTCATCACAGCTAGATTCACTACTGTCCATGTCCTCCCACTCCTCATCTGAAGTAGAAAACATTTCATGAACACTTGATTGATAATGTTGGAATTATTTTCTAAATAATGGTATACACAAATTTCTCCATACTCTATCTGACAAAGAAAAATAGCAAGAAAATTGACTCAGCAAGTGAGTTTTAACTGCTACTCTGCCTTTCAGTTGATACAACAAGATGACTTTGTGTTTGTGAAACAATGATGCAAGATGCATCAATACTAATTAGTTATCTTTAAAATACCAGGTCATGAATATTACTAAGTCATACATTTTATGTTGGTACATGTACTTACTATACAGTATTTTATAAAATGTATAAATATTATATGTATTGTATCATATTAAATGTATAAATATTATATGTATTGTATCATATAAAATGTATAAATATTATATGTATTGTATCATATAAAATGTATAAATGTTATATGTATTGTATCATATAAAATGTATAAATATTATATGTATTGTATCATATAGACAGATTATATAGTATACTCCTGTTCAATTTATCAAAACCTTTTTTTAAATTTCAGTAATTCCTTTCACATTTTATTATCACTAGAAAGCTCTTGCCACCACATATATCAATGAGAGTCATATCTTTCACTGTTCATGAATTACAACTAATGTCAAAGTTTTGAAGAGACAAACAGATTGGGAAAAAAGCCTTATTGCAACAAACACATTACATTCAAAGTATGTTTAAATCTTAGTACAAAGACCAGCAAAAAAAAAAACTCTTACAGTACATTTCAAGAGTTTTCTGGTTTTTACAACAAAACTCAGCAGGTCTAATCATGGTGTAAATTTTGAAATTAGACAAAACAGTGATTATGTAAAACCCTGCAAACTAGTACTGGTAGATTAACACCTGAATTCTTTCAGTGTTTTATGAGATGATTTTGTTTACTTACTCCAAAACACCTGAAATCCACTGTATTTGTTGTCTTAGGAGGTCAAAAGGTTACTTAGTTCAGCTTGTGATCAGAAATTCACTAGAACCTCATTTGTGTCAATTTTGTTTATTTCAAATCAGGTGTATCCAATGGCTAGTTACATGTAGATGAATGAAAGTGCCAAGCCATGCTCAACTGAAATTCACAGACATCAAGTCTGGGTTCAAATCTGCATCAATGGCCAGGGATTTCCTATTAGTTGACTCCTTCTCTAGAACTTACTGCCACAATATGTAAAACAACCCTGGCATAGATATGAACAATAATAAATCTGTGGAAACTTATATCATGAACATCAAGACTAAGTGACAGTTTTCTGAAACTTACCTCCAGAACAACATAGATTTGTCATAATCTCTAGAGCTACTTGCTGAGCTGACAAAATTGTTTTCACTTCCTGGGTTTTCACATTAACAGGATCCTGCTGGCGAAAAAAAAAAAAATAAATTAATAAACTAAAATATATATACATATCCTGCAAATAAATTTGAATCAGTATATTATCTATCAAGAAAATTGTAATTAAATGTATAATTTTTTTTACAATAGTTACGTAGATAAATAAATCAGACTGTTAAGTGATATATTAGTCTCTTAAAAAAGTTCGAATGCTAGATTAGTCTTTGTTCACTGATGCACAATAAAAACTGACAAAAACCATCAAATTTTGTATCTCAGTCAAAATCCTCATCAATTTTATATACATACCAAGTCTGAGGAATCTTCATTGGTAGAAGGAAACAAAGCTGAATGCAAAGTAAGTTTGCATTCCTAATAAGTATACCAGAAATCAAGGTCAGTGAACTTTCTGTCGTATATAACAGATTTATTATTTGTCTATACGCAAATTTAAGTTGATGTATGTATTTTCATTAATTAGCAAAAGAAAAGTAAATCTGGATTTTTAACGCTACAAACAGATAAAGAGACAGACAGATGAATATCATCAATATATCACAAAGTAACAGATTGGAACCAAGAAGTGGTGCCATCCACAAATATTTGATATAGCTCAAGAATATATCATACCTCTGTCTTTCCTTCCAGAATAGATCTGTGTGAATTCACCTCACCATTTACTGTAATCTGTCATGCAGTAAACAGAACACTTCAAACAACAACCACATCAAGCATGGAGTTTATAATCAGATACTAAAACTAAATCTTAATAGTAAATACATGAAATGTTTTTGTCACGAGATCTGGTGTAGCTCAGGGGATGATGTGCTTGGCTCGTGATCGAGAGGTCACATGTTTGACTTCACACATCAGCACGCCTTTGTCCTGTCTTTTGGATGAGACTGTGTAAACCAAGGTCCACATGTCACGATAGGTATATGTGAAATAATCATGGAATGACACACAACAGTAATCAATCAATCTTTTGAAACAAGAAGCAAGAATTCTGTATAAAAGCCAAACACCACTTGAATTTTATTTACATAATTTAAGTTTTAAATCATTTTCAGTATCTTTAACTTTTTGGACAATAGTGGTCCAAATGTAAGCCACAATGCTTCATTGTTATAACTTACTGACACCAGATCTATATCTAATCCATAAAGCAGATTCTTTTGTTGAACTTTGGAATCACAAGAATCCTATCTTTCACAAGAAGACTTTAATGGGTCAAAAATAGCCTTGATTTTAATACTAGAAATTAGAGATAAATGCACATAATATGCAAATGTTAGAACATGCATTAAATGCTTTTTACAGAGGAACATATCAAAAGTGAAATGCACTAAATCTGTCTACTCATACTTTGCTGGCTTCCATGGTTACTGCAGCATGTAACATAGCTGAGGCATCTAAGGTCAGAACATCAGACACAGCTGACAATACAGTAGAGGCTACATTGCTTGGTGTTGATGCAAAATGTCCACTACATATGTTCAGCATTATACCTGCAATCAAATAAAATAATAAGTAGTATAGCAGACAAAATCATTTACTTCTAAAACTCACTAAAGAATGAACCTAAATGTAAAGTACCAAAGTTAAGAGTGCATTTATAAATATTCCATTCAAATATGAATCTATATATATCAATGATCAAATTTATGTTTAACATATTTGGTTAAAGATCTGAATACTTTTAAAAACTGATACTCCTTCACAATTATGATTCTATATTTGAAAGAATAAAAAAGGACCTTTAAAACAAAATGAAATATTGGCAAATCTATAATGTGAAAGAAAAGTCAAATGAAGGAAGCCGAAATTTGGAGTGCTCTAATATTTCATGTCTTGAAGTCAAAATACAAAGATGAAATGTCTTCATCAACACAACACACTCATGTACTTTTATAAAAGGACAGCAAAATATAATTCTATTCACCAGAGGCCAATGTTCTCAGCAGTACCATATCAGAAGAATCTGGTGATTGGATGAGTAAGGATTGCAATAGACCAATCAGTTCTGGATTTTCATAAATCTTTGAAGCTTGAGGGTTATCTTCAGTCACTGTGTGAAGACATTGTGCTGAAACAAATAAAATGGTTTATCTAATACAGTATAACACAATTATATGAAAGCAATCATATGTATAATCTAATTCTTGATAAAATGATTACTTAGAATATTCAATCTTATAGCATACTTATCTTTAACATCAAACAGAAAGGGTTTTTTTTAATTAGAACTAAAGAACATGTGTTACTTGAGAGGGTAATTATATAAAAGGTCTGACAGACAGACAAACCATCAGATGTACAGACATGAACAAACTTATCCCTAAATGTTGCTATGCTTTCCATCCACCTTACATGGGAATCACACAACACTTTAATAGTTATTTTTTCATTCAGCTACTCAAACAGTGTCCTGTGAACCAAGGTATGACACCATTTAGTTCAGATACACAAATAAGACTGTCTAATTCAATATATTATATAATTATTATAAACGTAATTTATAACTCCATGTTTTATAGATATTATCAGAGGAATATAGTACATCAAGCATTAATCAGTAGTACTGTACTCCAACTTGGAAAAATCACATGTATACGCATATTAACAAACTGTGCATGTAGCTTTATGCAATGCAAGTATATTTCTACATTTTATATACTTTTATCTCTATACTTGATACACTAACATACCAACAGTTGTGGATACACTAAATCCATATATGGCATGCTGTAAGCAAGGCCACAGCTTGTCTATAAGACATTCCTTGTTAAATACATTCATGGCCTCCTCACTGCTTTCACTGTAAATAGAAAACACTACAAATCTGAGGAGGAAAAAGTATTTCTGTATTCTATATGTGTACATAGTTTTACATCAAACCAATATTTCAATGCTCTTGTTTGAAATTAACAAGAAAAGACTTAACTGGAACTTGATTTTTCACAATATTTTAGCTGTGACATAGTTCATAAAACATGTACACTATAAAAACCTCACAACACATTCTTCTCAAATTTCTTGTGTTCAAATCAAATATTGGTTCAGAAATGACAATAACCAGCACAAATGCTCATTAAAATGCAAAACCAGAATTTGTGACTCAAGTACTTGTACTACAACATTTGACAACAAAAACCAAAACAAACGAGATGTCAGAGGACAACAGAGCTTGCCAAAGGCAACTGAATTTAAATAGCAAAAGTTTTTTGTAAGTAGGTCAATGTCCATGGTCTAGGTCAAAAATAAAAAAAAAATGTGATATGTAATGAAAATATTAAAGCCCTGTCTCTAATGGTTCTATAGCTATGATCCAGGTTAAGGTTTTTGTCTCCAGATGAGGACGATAGCTACAAAACCAATAACGATGACACCTGGGTTATGAAAATAACTCTCCAGACATTCGCCCTGGCAAGCTAACAAAACTAGTGCAAACAAATTACTAAAAAGGTGAAATATTCATAGTAGACCTACCACAATATATCCAATGTATATTATAAATGTTTCACCCTACTTGACTGATAGGCAAACTTCAATACAATATACATATCTTAATAAACATACCAAAGATTCCATAGCAGATGTACGGCCTCAGTAAAAATCTCAGATTTTATATTGGCAAATCTTTTTCCTGGCATTTTTTCTGGGCTCCAACCTTGTCCATACTTAAAAAATGAAGAAATTCTCATTTGCATGAAAACTGAATACATGTATTTACAAAGTTTAAGCAGTGAAAGATTTTTTGCCAAGTATATGTTTTTTCACTTAGCAAAATATAAAAGGTTAAAAGAAAGACAATTGGAGAGAATTTTGGTTGATATTTGGTTGATATTGGTTTGATATTACTTGACCGATCAATTGATTGACAGTAAAGGCATTAATGACTCGGGGGTAATAATGCCACAAACATGTACTGTGATTAAAATTTAAAACAGATCGATATTTGTTTTGAATACTTATAAGAGTTGGTATAATGAGTATGGATACAGCACAAAAAAGAGCTATAGTTGAAAATAACCCGTCTCCTTCACCAAAAAGGACAAGGAAAGAATTAAGATTGTTTTAAAAAACTGATTTGATTAACGATTATGACAGTTGATCATTTAAACAGGTCAATCTTGTGTATTTGTGTCGAAATTCTTGGTTTTTTAAACCCAAACTACTGAGAAAACCTAACTTAAGAGATGGTCCAGAGCTAGTTCGTTTTCTCAGATTTTACTGTAATAATAATAATGATGATAATAATAATGATACAATACAATAATAATACAATGAAATGTGAAAAAGACACTATAATTTCTGGTTCAGCTTTTCTTTTTTTTAATATCATTGGTAATGCTGACAGAAATTAACCTGAGAAAATTACTCCTCCATATTGTAATCTTAGGTGAGTACACTAGAGGATCTCTCCACTAGTCTAGCTCCTACTTTACCATTAGAGTCTCTCTATATAACTACAGGGAAATGATGGAAGTGCAGTTACCTGTTCAAATAAGCCGACTAAGGGAGTAAGGACATCTTTGCGGACCATCTCAAGACATACATCCTCTCCACCATCTACACTCAGATTCCTAGTTAATAAAGATAATATTTATAACTCTGAACATTTATTTGGAAAGACACAGCAAATGATGTACATAATGATGTTCAAAGTAAAAGTTACAAGACAAAGTACCCACTTAATGGCATACATCATACTGAGATAGGGCATAAAAAGGGTGCAAAATGAAAGACTTTGAGATGGAATAGAGGAGATGGTGAATGGGATTCGTGAGAGAAAAAGTGGAGAAAAGAAGAGGCAAAAGGAAGGAAGAATTAGACTCATTTAGAGAAGATGAAAGAAAGGAGGGGAAGCAAAGGGAAAAGACAAAAGTAAATGAAAAAAAGAAGAAAGCTAAAACTGGGGAAAGAGGAAGAAAAGTAAGATTCCTCATGTCTAAAATCTGAATTCGCTTACATAAGAACATGCCGCATATAAAAGAATAAGCAAACATTTCAAAAAAAAAAAAACAAATGACTGACCTGAGAGCTCCCAGTGCCTTCACTCTAACCTGTAGGCTATGATCTAGGATTAGAGGAGCTAACACTTTGACAATGTTGTGCTGAAGAAGGGTAAAGATGGCTGATGGCTGAACTACTAAATTGGCAATGGTGGTACAGCTGCATTCCCGTTCATCATCACTCGGGCTGCTTAACTGAATATTACAAAATACCTTATATCATATTCTATTCAAATGTTTTAGTATGTTTGATAGAAATATCTCTAAAATATCTTAAACTTCATAATTCAGTATCACAAGTACCAGAGTTCTTGAAATCTTTCAGTCCTGTTGGCAAAACTGGTTAAATTCAAGAATGTCCAATACGACTGAGTAATGCACCAGTCCTTGTGTCCAGCAAATTCTTCAGTCCCATATTGCGATTTCAAAATTCTGATCCAGAGAAAAACTCTGTAAAATGTTTGATCTTTATAAACACCTGATCAATTACTGACGTTTAAAGTATACATTTATACACTACAGAGAAAGATTATTGTCCAGTTGTCATATCATCTTACCCACTAACCACTGCGATTTTCACTCATGAACTGACCTATCATTGACGCGAAATCACAGCAAATCACTGCAGCGATAACAGTGAATCACTACAGCAATCCACTGTGACCCTACTATCTATGAATATGTAAATGGTGCTTAAATATTTTTTCAATGTACATACATGCAGCAATTAAATGAAATGATGACAGATGTTTGTACCTTGAATCATTTATCACTATGGTCAGCTATCAGACATCTTAATGTGAAATGATTGAAAGTTAAAACGTTATCTTGTATAAAAATTCTTTTATTAATGATGTTTGTATAAGCGTACATCTTTGGTAAACACACCGTCGCTAAACTGTAGTTTAGTCTATTCATCGAAAGCGATACTTCTTATAGATATACAAATGAAATACACATAGATAACAATTTAGGATGACTCTCACAAATATTGTGATCATTAACAGTGCATTTAAATGAAAAGAAATGGCATGAAATAAACAGCCTTGAAGCAAAACCGCTTGTGTTACATCTCGATATTTAGACAAGATTTTAAGACGATTAAATGTATGTTCAATAGTTATACGATGCATAGCTGCAATCAACCACAATGCGGCATGCAACCTGCATTTGTGTACGTGTTAAAATACTCAGCAGCCAGAATTGGACAATTCACAATCTCTGTGGTGTACATGTGACCCTGACAGTGACAACACAGCTTTGGGGTGGATTAAATTTGTCCAGGGACAAAGCCTAATAAAACGGAAAGCTCACACATTTTTAAAACACTTCCCCAGCCAAAAATCAGGAATCACTCGAAGAAAAATTGTCTGGCACGAAAGTTCAAATCAGAATATAACAAGAGCAACGCCTAGCGTGGCTTAATACACCCATCGCTTACTTTGGACGGAATTAATGTGAACGCATGGTTTTATTACCCCCAAACTTGGGTCTCTTTGGTAATACATTTATGAAATATTGAAATCCAAAAGGTGGCTTTCCCTACACTATCTAAGCATTCTGTATAAGATTCATGAAAAACAAATGACGTTTACTTAAGTTATCGCGTTACATAGCATCTCCATAGAATCTTATCATAGTAAATATCCAAGTTCCATAACTTCGTAACGACAAAAAAGAATTTGCTCAAAATCAAAACGCCGCTTCCCCTACTCTGTTCAAGCATTCTGTATTAGTTTCATGAAAATAAGCTGACATTTACTAAAGTTATTGCGTTCCATATCATCTTACTATGGCAAAAATAAAATCCAAGTCCCATAACTCCGGAACAACAGGTGGCTTCCCCTACATTATCGAAGCATTCTGTATGAGTTTCATGAAAAACAAATTACGTTTACTTAAGTTATTGTGTTCCGTAGCATCTTTTCATAGTAAAAATTAAATTCAAGTCCCATAACTCCGAAACGACTAAATGGAATTCATTCAAAATCACAAGGCGGCTTCCTCTACATCATCTAAGCATTCTGTATGAGTTTCATGGAAAACAATTGACGTTTATTTAAGTTATCGCGTTCCATAGATTCTTTTCATAGTAAAAATTAAATCCAAGTCCTATAAATCCGGAACGACTGAACGGAAATTGCTCAAAATCAAAAGGTGGCTTCCTCTACACTATTTAAGCATTCAGTATGATTTTCATGAAATACAGCTGACGTTTACTATTGCGTTCCATTGCGGACGGACGGACAGACATCGCCATACCATAATAGATCCTGTCTTTCGACGGGCGTATAAAAAGGTTAGGGATTGTTTAAAACATGATCCAAATACAGGCATGGCATGTACTGTTTGCTCTGAAACCAGTACCAGTAAATTCAGTCCAAAACAACAGTTCCTTTCAAGTTCTATAAACTACCGTATTTCTTCTATCAGTACAGGCAGTAAACATGATAAAATCTTACACTGCAGCCCAATAAAAAGCAATCTGTTGAACAAAAAACTGTAGTTACACTAAGTGAGTCTGTAATAAAACAAGACAGGAGAAAAAAATTTTAAAAAATAAGACGGGAGAAGCTTGTTTATATTAGACATGTAAAGATGGATGTTACATAGATCTACTGTACTATTCTAACTATTGCTTGATAAAGGCCAGGAGGCAGAAAATTTGCGGCAAGGAGTGTTTGTGTTACTTCTTTTTATAATAAAACAAATCATGCTAAAATTTTGTCATATACATGCCTGCATTAAAATGAACAGACCCATTACAGATTTCTTTTGTTTGTGTAAACATAGCGTAAATTTGAGTTATTCTTCTGTAACCATTATTTTACTTCTTTTAACATCACAATTTTTTCAGACTGATAACATTCTGTCCGGACTGACAACTTTGTAGCAAATGTCAGTCTAAATGACTGACAGCTGAAAAAAGAAGAACTCTGATGTACGTGTTAGTATGAATGTGAAAGGATAGGATACAACTATTTTTTATAAAATACAAAGCCACTGTGAAAGTTCTTGAAATGGTGTACGGTATCTGTTTTAATTGATAGGCAAAAACACCACCACATTTACTTGCCAAGAGAAATATTTTTTCTACATGGCTATAATTCATCCCAAAGTACATCACTGACTTTGAGAAGCTTGCTATGTTCACTTGAGCTGAAAATTGAGGTCACATTCAGCATCCATCAAGTAAGTCAACCTGTGATGCATTATACATCAGTTGTGTAAGTTAAAAGGTTGTAGCACTTTTATTCTATCTGATATTGACCTCTCAGAGACTTCTTAACTTAATCACTCAATTCGAAAATTTAGGTCATATTCAGCATCCACAGCATGCAACAAGTAAGTCATTCCATGATGCGATGTACATCAGATGTGCAAGTCTGAAGATTGTAGCACTTTCACTTAGTCGAATATTGACCTTTCAGCTCGACTTTTTATCCTGAACACTCTTGCAAAAAATTTAGGTCAAATTCAGCATCTGCAGTATGCATCCAGTTATTCAACCCATGATACATCATCACTACATGTACATCAGTTGTGTAAGTTTGAGGGTTCCAACACCTGTACATGTACTTTGTCCCATACTGGCTTTTCACAAACTTCTTAACCTAATCACTGAAGCGGAAAAATTCCGAAAATGTAGGTCACAGTCAGAATCTGCAGCATACAATGATACATGTACATGCAATATTTCCTCCCAAGATACATCACTGGTTTAAAGTGTAATGTATGTCCAACTTGTACATTTTGAGAAACTTGCAAATGTTAAACTTCTTAACCAAACAGACGGATGGACAGGGTGATTCCTATATAACTGCCCCCCTTTCCAAACTTTTTTGGGTTCTACTTCTTACCGAAATTACCAAGAATTACCGAAATGACTCATTACTTACCGAAATTACTCAACAAGTTACCGAAATTACCCGTTTTTCATTCTTATTTGACCTGATATGGATAGAATAAGGGTGTAACAATACATCGAACTATCGATGTATTGCGATAGTGTTCTCCCGATAGCAATACATTGATAGGAGATTGTCCTCTGCGATAACTATTGCCGATAGTATGTCCAACTATCGACTAGTTTCGATAGTTATGAAATACTTTAAAAATGTTCAATACACATCATTCATTATGTTTTCTCTTCTTAAAATAACTCACTAATGCTATCTCGCAAGTGTCCGCCGACTGCTGTATTCGTTCTATTGTGAGGGATACATAGATGCGTAAATCCGGTGTGCAGTCCGTCTTTTATACTTACTTCCCTTTACACATGCATCTTAGCAACTTGTAAAAAATAAAAATGCAAAAGCTTCTGTTTGGCAACATTTTGGATTTATCAAAGACGACGAAGTGGTAGACAAAAAAAAAAAAAAAAGAGTTGGTTGTCGATTGTGTATGGCAGTTCTAGACTCTTGTGATTTAAATTGTTTTAAATCAATTTTACTTCAGCCAAATATTTAGGTTTTTTGACATTTTTATTAGTCAGCTGTTAGTTGTGTTCAGACAAAAAATGTCTTTATCATTGCAATTGTTGTTTGTTTCTTTTTTTAATCATGGATACTCAAAGATATTTTGTTAATGTTAAAGAATAAAATCATTAATTTTATCATCTTTGTCTTTTTTTAACTTTTGTACACCTTTTTATAAATGTCAATAGTATTGCAATAGTATTGCAATAGTAATCCCACAATAGTAATAGTATTGCAATAGTATTTTTTGCAATAGTATCAGTATTGCAATAGTGATTTTTTCCCTCAATAGTCACCCCTAGGATAGAAGGGTGAAAGTTACTTGTAATAGATGATTTTCATGCAAATACCACCTTGTAATAGATAATACCGATGGCTAGAATTTCCCCTGTTGCGCCCAATACGTAAAGAGCGATAACTCCAGGTTTTTCAATGGTATCTAATAATGTATTTTTAGAATGGGGTTTACAAACTTATTTGATGTGCAATTTCTATGAAAAACATATAGAGTTAATTTGACATGACATGTCAGTGGCGAATCCAGGATTTCCAAAAACAAGGGGGGGGGACACATCTGTATTAAAACTCAGCCATTTTTGGTGACAAATCTGGATTTTCAGTACCGTATTCACTCATGTATAGTATGCATCCGTGAATAACATCCACCCTCAACTTTTGAAAAATAATTGAAGAAAAAGTCTACATCTCGTGTACATGTATAATACGCAGGTAAAATTGCTGCATAAGCAAGTGGAAAGACCATAAAGTTTACCCGGTACCTAGAAAAAATCTCTGTATTACAAACAGATTTTACTTGACAGAAAACACAATTGGTTATGCGCCTGAATAACTGCATTCCAATGTCACCAAGAGTATTAGGATATTCAGTGACTGGGATAAACCCAATTGCTGTAATAAAATTAATTTGCGATCCAAACATTGTGTTAACAGAAAAACTATAAAGAATGGTTATTAAAATTGTAATTAGTCACTGTAATACTTTTTTTTATAAAATACTGATAATGAAGCAAACCTGCCATTTGCTATAAATTTTACACTTGTTACTTCGAAGTCTCAATATTTGTTCAAAATGAATTGATTAACACAGGAGTAAAGGTAGAAGAAGTGCACACAACCAAATATCCCAGCGGAGTGTACTGTAATGACCGATTGTTTGATCGTGAAGCCATTTCACCTTGACCAAACATCTTCATTTTGGTGCATACTGTAAAGTGTTCAACACAAGGAGGTTAAACTGTTATAATAATCTCTTTATCAAGTGTCTAAAATCCATTTCAGTAATCAAGTAAGGATTCCAAATTCGAAAGGTCATGTTCTGATCAATTTACAACAATATGTTGCGGAAATATAAATTCTTACGTCCGAAAACAAGATTCTTGTTTTAGATCTCATGTATAATACGCAATTGGAGAATCAAAGTCAGATTTTATGAAAAAAGGTGTGTATTATACATGAGTGAATACCGGGTAATAAAATTAATAATACATATCAAAAATTGGGGGGTAGCTGACCCCCTCTAAATCCACCACTGCATGTATATTAAATTCGACATGTATATTTTTATTTTTATATATAAAATGGTATTTAGAGGTAGCTGGCCGTTGTTTCTAAAATGGACATAATTTAGGTGAATCACATAAAAGTCAACTGGGCCCTGGGGACTTGTACCTGTCATGTAACTATCACCCTTCTATCCATATCAGGTCAAATAAGAATGAAAAACAGGTAATTTCATTACTTTATTGAGTAATTTTGGTAAATAATGAGTCATATCGGTAATTCCAGGTAATTTAGGTAAGTAGTAGAATCGAACTTTTTTTGCAGGATGTATAATACACTATAATAAGAAAGTCGATAGCATCTGAGCCAAGAAGGCAAGGTGCCCAAAGAGTATCCATGGTCCAAATCACTTAAATCAACAAGAAACCGTCAAGGACAGTATGATCGGATTGCAAACGCTAAACGCAATATGTTGACGCCGAATGGATGGACAGATGGACGGATGGATTTTGCTAATTTATAGACCGGAATTGCTGCCGCAAATGCTAAACGCAGAATGTTGACGACGTGCGGACGGATGGACGGAGAGACGGACGGATTTCGCAAATTCATAGACCGGAAATTGCATTGCTTTGCAATCCGGTCAAAAACTAAGAACAGGCTTTTATCGAATGTAATGACTTGCGATATTGTGTGCATGTATGTATTTTTTTTTACTTTATTTTGTACCTTGTCAATGAGGTTCTGTACTGAGCTATTACATATAGTTGTCAGCAATTCCGCCTCACTCTCCTTAACACTTTGAAGACCCGTGGGCCGCGATCTTGCTGATCGAAGAAATCTTTTATTTTTAGTTTTCCCCATTTACATATTTTAACCAACCGATGACAGCAAACTCATCCGGACAGCTCGCACATGTCCATGGACGTCGCCATTACGTTTACTCACTTCCGTTGTATATAGCCATGTCGTATCATGATCAATTCGGCCGATGCTACGATCGAGTAAGTGAAATGTTCATTTATTGGATTACATGTTGCAAGTTCGCTGGGCAAAGGTTTATTTGTCACCAGAGACTTTTGTATCCAGGTAACGGCTAGTATCGCTGAAATTCCATCTTTTGATGAACAAAGTCTCTCTGACCCTCTCCCACAAACCGTCGGTATCAAAAGTGGGAGAAGGGCAGAGAATCTCGGACTACGAATCAGGACAATGATGTTTCGCGAATTATAAACCCTAAAACTGCCTAATTGCAGGAGATTTCCAAGGGGCCTTATCCCACTGGTTCCTCCACAAGCGTTCTTCCATGGACCTACTGCAGACTTTAGTGGTCTCCAGACTCTTCGATGACTTCGCCACCTACATCAAAAACCTGGATTAGCCCCTGAGATCGCAGAACACCTTTCTACTGATTCAAGATACATGAAATACAGGGATTTCCATTGCATGTGCTGATTCAGTGTGGGAATTCGAGTTGATGGTTGGTAAGGCAGTGAATTCCGAAACTTTCAGATATTCAACAAAAGATTTTTTTTTTGGTAAAATTTGATTTGTTATCTGCACATGCTGCAAAATGAATAGACTCCAAATAAGAAACTTTAATATACATGTAGTAAGACCCTTCATACAATAGTTCTTGGTCGCCACCCGGTTAAAGGATATCTTATACTGCCATAATACCGAGTTCGACTGTTGTTTCTACTGAATTTCTTGTTTCTTTAAACACAATTTCTCAGCTTTGTGAAAAGGATACATTGATAATTTCTGCAAGCAATGCATTGTGGGATTTTATATTATCAACATGGTATGAAAATGTAATGATTTTTGGTATGACTCATCTTTGATCATTGTAAATGTTTTAAATATATAACAGCATATCTTTTTTCTATTTATCACAATTACTAATTCAACAACAGTTCAAATCATGAAATGCACTTAATTATACAGGACTCTAGTTCAGTAATACGTTTTTTAAAAATTCTACATATAATTTTATACGCCCGTCATTAAACGGGACGTATTATGTTATGGCGCTGTCCGTCCGTCCGGAGCCATATTTTCCGGACTTTTTTTGCCGTCTTTCAAGATATATAGATTTATATCAAGGCGGCGTCAGTACCAGTTCGAGTTTTGTTACGATTGACCTACTTTTGACGGATTTATGGCCATTGGACTTCATCAAAAATCTATTTTTGGTCAAAACATTATGAAATTTATCATGAAACAAGTAAAATGTACCAACTGTCACATATATTACGGGTTTTAATATCTTTTTCTTCATTTTTGAGAAATTTATAATTTTAGGGAGGGGGGGGGGGTTGACCATATGTCCTAGGTCATGTTTTTCAGACTTTTTTTGCCGTCTTTCAAGATCTTGAATTGAAATTTGGTATATAGCTTTATATCAAGCGACGTTAGTACCAGTTCGAGTTTTGTTACGATTGATTACTTTTTACAGATTTATGGCGCTTGGACATATAAATTTCAAGATTTTGTTTTGAAAATTTATTAAAAATCTAATTTTTGTAAAAACATTATGAAATTTACCATGAAACAAGTAAAATGTACCAACTTCCACTTATTTTACAGGTATTGATATCTTTTTCTTCATTTTTGAGAAATTTATAATTTTAGGAGGGGGGGGGGATGTTGGGGGGGGGGTGGCTTGTACTAAAATATTTCAAGTTTTTTTGCAGGTCAAGTTCCAAGATGGGTTGGATAGGACTATTTCTGCAGGAGTTATTGCCCTTGGACTTATTCCTATCATAAAATGCTATGAAACGCAATTAACTTCAGTAAATGTCAGATGTTTTTCATGAAAATCATGCCAAATGCGAATTGATCCTGTCCGAATTAAGCGACGGGCGTATTATGCCATGCTAGGCGTTGCTCTTATTTTCACTTGTCATAGTAACTTCTAACCAAAATTTTTAAAAGCTGTGGAACATAATATGTCGCATCTCCTGCCTGGTTTTACCCTGGATAGCCTCAATATATATATATATATATATAAGTACACACTACATAGGTGATAAAAGATATGGGTTTTACTTTAGTGAAACTTAACTCTGTATACGTTAACTGTAAATGGTCTCTAGATTGCTCCACACTGGCCCAACCCCAGAGACCATACCTCAGTTCTTAATCACGTGTAAATCTACTAGTCACTTCCTATTGTCGTGCCTTCAAGTCTATAACAGTGATGCAAAACTGCAAGCCATATTTTATTACACAGTCTCATGGAATGATTTGATTTTATCATAGATATCTGCTAAGGCTAAATATTGTCAAGATTTATTGTTCTACCTCGGGGACCAAGAGTCCAAATAGCATAATACGCAAAATAACTACAAAACCCAAACACTTATACATAGAATACAGATTCTTACGACGATAAGGTACACATAGATTAATTTAGTTATTTATATATTTTTCTTACATAGCATTTATCTGTTTGGGCTATCAATTCTATTGGTGCCGTAGTCATAAGTTTGTAATGATTAAGGTCATGATATATACTCTATCTTCGCACTCTCGTGGTCGCCGATGTTCCTACAATGATATCCTTGTCAGCATCTAATGCAAAATGTATATGGTCCGAATTGACATATAATGCAGAAAGCATGGTCCACATTGCCATATAATGCAGAATGTATGATCCATATTGACATATACTGCAGAATGTATGGTCCATATTGACATATAATGCAGAAAGCTTGGTCCACATTGCCATATAATGCAGAATGTATGGTCCATATTGACATATACTGCAGAATGTATGGTCCATATTGACATATAATGCAGAAAGTTTGGTCCACATTGACATATAATGCAGAATGTATGGTCCATATTGACATATAATGCAGAAAGCTTGGTCCACATTGCCATATAATGCAGAATGTATGGTCCATATTGACATATACTGCAGAATGTATAGTCCATATTGATATATAATGCAGAGAGTTTGGTCCACATTGACATATAATGCAGAATGTATGGTCCATATTGACATATACTGCAGAATGTATGGTTCATATTGACATATACTGCAGAATGTACATGTATGGTCCATATTGACATATACTGCAGAATGTATGGTCCATATTGACATATAATGCAGAATATATGGTCCATATTGACATATAATGCATAATGTATGGTCCATATTGACATATGATGCAGAAAGCTTTGTCCACATTGACATATAATGCAGAATGTATGGTCCATATTGACATATACTGCAGAATGTATGGTCCTTATTGACATATACTGCAGAATGTATGGTCCATATTGACATATACTGCAGAATGTATGGTCCATATTGACATATACTGCAAAATGTATGGTCCATATTGACATATAATGCAGAAAGCTTGGTCCACATTGACATATAATGTAGAATGTATGGTCCATCTTGACATATACTGCAGAATGTATGGTCTATTGACATATACTGCAGAATGTATGGTCCATATTGACATATAATGCAGAAAGCTTGGTCCACATTGACATATAATGCAGAATGTATGGTCCATATTGTCATATAATGCAGAATGTATGGTCTATATTGTCATATAATGCAGAGAGCATTGTCCACATTGACATATAATGCAGAATGTATGGTCCATATTATCATATAATGCAGAAAGCATGGTCCACATCGACATACACTACAGAAAGCATGGTTCACATTGACATTTAATGCAGAAAGCATTGTCCACATTGACATATACTGCAGAATGTATGATCCATACTGACATTTAATGCAGAAAGCATGGAACACATTGACATATACTGCAGAAAGCACGGTCCACATTGCCATATAATGCAGAATGTATGGTCCATATTGACATATAATGCAGAAAGCATGGTCCCATTTGTCTAGACTATCAGACGAAGTGGAATCCAAGTTTATTACCTTGGAGAAAAATGTGTAAACTTACCAGTATTATGTAAGGACTTTAGTATTACAATTAACCGTTAGTGAGGATAATACTTTAAACCACAGGCTGGAATAGATTACCTATGTGTAGACCTATGAGTGTCAGTGGCGTAGCTACCTTATATACGTGTGTATATTCAAGTATACACATAATTTTCACCAAAAACACAACACACACACACCTACACACATACACACACACACACACACACACACACACACACACACACAAATTAATGGCATTTCGCTAAATTACTGCAGGTTGCGAAAGTTTTGGATTCAGCTGCGTGACAAAGACTTCCACATATATTCAATCAACAAAGGTTTGGTATTGTCTAGTTTAAGAGGTTTGTCATCAAATTGTCTTTGTAAAATGGTTTAAAACGAAACCCTGATCATTACTGAAAATGTTGAAGACAAAATGTTTATATTTCCACAGAATAAAGCATATTTTTTATGGATAATTTTTATTCTATCCTTCAGGGTCTAAGAGCCAGGAAATGGCTTCTGGTGCCCTCTTAATTTTCTGAGGGATGCCCCCGGACCCATAGACAGGTTCGCTCATACGGCGCTTGCGTATGTCGCCTCCAACTTTAAAGTATACACATTATATTTAGCTTAGGTACGCCACTGGAGGTGTAAGGTCTAGAGATACTATTTGATGATCTTAACTTATTAGATGTACATGTAGATAAAATGTACACCTGTTAACAATGTTAATATTCAGATAGCATCATTATATTGAAGCAATGGCAGATCCAGGATTCCGAAAAAAGGGGGTTGCTACATGTGAAAGTCAAGTATTAGCCAAAATACTCAGCCTTTTTTTTTAGTTTTACTTGTAAATATGTGGTGAAAAGGGAGGGGGTGGGGTGACCCGCCCCTCTAAATTCGCCGCTGTGCAGGATGCAAAACTGTATACATGTTCATTTGATTGTATTAAGAAGAAATTATCACCAGTCTCTATCCCATGCACCCACACCTTACATTTATACACTCATGGAGGGTTTTAGAATTTGATAAATCGAAATACTGAAAGCTAATTTATGTCCAGCCAGTCAGCCTTTGCCTTAGGATCGGTAAGCCTCTACACTCCGTAGATCCCCCTCCTCCCCCGATGATAGACGACTTTATATTTTATATATAACATTTACATTCATTCGTACACGTGCTCGTCGATTGCTATATCTTATATCACAGTAGCTACAACATTAATGTAATAGAGTCAGCGTACACGTCCATCAATGTATGTCGTAGGACATACCGGTGATCCTCTTCCTTCACGTTCTGTTGACACTTTAGGTTGTCTCTCTACAAGAACGAGGACAATGTAACAGACTGTTTTCCGTCACTTGGCCACTGCCCCCTCCTCTCCCCTGGAGGATTTCCAAAGCTAAATGTAATTAATTTAACTGTGTTCTTTCTTAGAACAAACTCAAGTTCTGAATTCAACCCTGAGTACCAGCTTCAGAATTAACAGACGATGATCTGGTGTCCACCACTTGTCGGATCAAATCTGACCATCATAATTAGATTTGCTCTATGCTTCTGTTTCTCACATTCTCTTTCTTTAGAAGAGGATTTTGCTAACTAAAACAAATGTTAAACTTATCGTACTTTAAAATTATTTAAAAAACTATTTCATTGTATATACTGTAGATACGGTATCCTGTTGATACCCTAGAGCGGCTCCTGGAATACTTTAGTGGAAGTAGTGATAACCGAGTTTTACGTAGAAGGTTAAAGAAATGCAGTTATCGCACAGAATGTCTTTGTTTATTAAAGCTTTAATTAATGGTGGTATTTAGCTAAGCAGTGAATACAGACAAGTATCGAAAATACAAGGGTATTTGTTGCTGTGTTACTTTTGCTATTACAATCTCATCATCATATATAGTTCCTAACATTCTTAGGTAAAACAAGCAACCATGATGAGTAAGCGTCTACTGTATGGTTAGCTGCATCCACCATAAATGCCTAGACATAGACAGGTGGCAGAAATATTTCAGCACTTAACACTATGCTTGGTTATGGGCGAACACTGAAAAGAAAGCATCACAGTTACCCATCACAACAGTGGTAGAATTATACCTAAGTATGCTTACAAAATCGACCACATAATTACCGAAAATAACTGACGTCAATGATATAAACTTATCATACACTGTCTTATACCATCATAGTTATTGATAATGTTATATCCTCTTTTTCCTAATGAAGACTACATATCAATAATCGGCCACATTTCTCATAACAAGCCCCTGGTCTTATGATATGACCTTGGGAAAATAAGTGTATTTCTACACAGATATAAATCAATTGCATTTCAGTTTTACACATTAAAAATACACATGTAAGCAACTCGCATTCTTGTCCGGTCTTTGTATACAGACAATAATGATGTTTGAACGATATTTCAGTCATATCAAATGTGAAGTAAGATACTTAACCCACGCCATCTTCTGCATATTGAAATATTTTCCAATCGATAACTTTCGTCGTCGGAAAAGCAAGTGGTTTCGACAATCTTTTCAAATCAAATCATGAAAGTAGCGGTCATAAGACAGTCGATAGTTTACTTTGTCCTGAGTCCGAACCCACACTAACAATGTCTAACACTGTCCTGTGTAACCGGTCGGGAAGTGAAAAATCAAGGTCTCGGTAGACGTAGGCGTCGACATATGAGAGATCCCTCACGGCTTCCGACAATGACAATGGAGATTTACTCCGACCGAAATTTCAGATGCCAGATAAAAGAAATAATGTAAATGATGTGACATTAAGCAGCAAACAAACAAATAAGTAAACATGGCGGTGTGTAATGAATGAAGAGCCGAGTAATATATTACATGTCTACATGAAAGCAATAATAAATTGCTGCTTAAGTAAGTGAATATGTGGTTGGGCTGTATGTATTTAAAAGTGAATTCCATTCATCTTCTGAAACTAGCATTAAATGATTGCAGAATATATATACACACTTATTGCTTGAAATATATTCTGCTAAATTAATATATAATGTATCAGGTTATCGTATTGGAGGAAAGTCTCATAAGGTGCTCGCACAAACTTGTAACTCGTTATTTTTTATGGATGGTATGGATAACAGAACAAGATCCCAAACTATAGTACATAATACACATCTGTATTAATACTTCCTTAAAGCAGCACATGCTGAAGGAGCCAGAAGTGGGAAGAGATATCTGGTATATATACATGAAGCCCCTTAACCACAAGTACTTGTTTTAAGTTATAAAGAAATAATGTTAATAAGTAATTATGATATGTTAATAAATTTCTTTAATAGCTTATAAATCATTGTATTTATTTAAGTAACGACTGCATTCTTTATATATTGTAAAATGAATCAATCTTTATTCCTCTTTTACATATTGTGTATATAATATATGTATTGTTTAATTGGTTAGAAACTTTAAAAGTAAATTAACATTTCTGTAATATTATATTTCATCATATGCAAGAGATAAAATATATATATATCAAATTATTGTCATGCTTACTGTTTCTTTATAAAAGCGAAAGAGTAATGCTATCTAGATTAGCAAATATCTCTTGTGTATATGCTGGTTCAACTCCTGTATGCTTTCTGATAAAACAAAAAACCTATTACCGAATTCTGTTCACCCACAGTAAATAAACATACATAAATATTATCCCTCATGTGCCTCACGTGCTTCGGGGGAACATCACGTAAACTACTCTGAGAAATACGTATTTACCACAATATGGCACACAAAGACAAATATGATGTAAACCCACACAGTAGGTAAGTTATACCATTAACATATCATAGCACTTTTGCTTTTCCGTTTTAACTTTCAACTTTGCATATTAATTACACAGTAAGCATTTATTGCCCTCAGATTGTATATACGCTTTATCAGTCTTGGCATTGTTGATGAAATATGCTTTTATAGATAGTGAAAGGAAATGTTTTTCAAGAAAACTTGAAATGAGAATCAACTTAATTTAATTATTTCTGTTTATATCAATGTTTCAAAATAAATGTACATGTACTCCGAAAGTCGGCGTCCCTACTTGAACCTCGTTTTGAATGCGGAATACACACTGCAGTTTGCATGGTAACAAGTTTTTTTCATTCTAACTTTTGGCAGACAATGTTCTCGCCCACATTACATGGCGGCGAACATGTGCAATGTGATTAATATAATAACTCAGTGTTATATCGCAGACGCCTACCCAGAAAGCTTTGTGTACATCTACCGCCCATCCACAAGTCGTAAACAAAGAGAGAATGATGTGAGCAGTTTGAGTCTGAACTTCAATATATATATATATATATATATATATATATATATATATATATATATATATATATATATATATATATATATATATATATATATATATATATATATATATATATATATATATATATATATATTGATCATCACGCTCATAAATGCAGTATTATGACATGTGGTATCACTGGATTAGAATTATTAGTATTTAAAAGTTTGCGTGAAGTAAGGAAAAGGGCAGCGTGTAAGATATATGTAACATCAAGGAGATGAAAATATTTAAGAAGACCGTTTGTTTTGTTGATTTGCTAGAAAAGAAAACTCTGTACGTGTTAAGATACATGTCCTTTTCACAACTGCATTGTGGAAGGCAGAATTATTCCACCTGACATAGTATTTAGAACGACTGCATTGTGTATTGTTCTTTATAAGTTACATATGTTATATTGTATTACACTACCAAATACACCTTAGATAAGGAAAATCCTAACAACTTGAGAAAGTTAGCATACAAACATTGACAACGTTTACAACTATGATTCTACTATATGAAATATCCCGGCACGACGTAACATAATAATCTATCTATCTATCTAAATGAAATAGATCGAATGTATTTCTAAACACCTTGTGATACGATCGCGTTCTTTACGCTACTTGCCCTTTATTAGTATATAGTTGCATAGATTATCTTCATAATAGTTTGATAGTGAAACATCCACAGCAGCTGGCAGTTAATTTGATCTTGTCTTTTTACAGACATCATTGTAAAAATACAGCATACAAAGGGGTTTTAGTCTTAACGCAAAGGTTCTTAGTGCGATATGTAAGACTCGAGCATGACTTTGTTTACACTCTAATCTGACATTTCGGACTTTGTTGTGAGTCTGAAAAATATTCCTTTGCAACAATTACATATGTACGGTTCGTAAACAATTACATATGTACAGTTCGTAAACAATTACATATGTACAGCTCGTAAACAATTACATATGTACAGTTCGTAAACAATTACATATGAATAGTTCGTAATCAATAATCTACTCCCTGTATACAATGGGTACTTTATGACATTTAATTCTACATAAACCGATGCTTGGAATTGCATGTAGTTGTTGTTGTTATTATTATTATTATTATTATTATTATTATTATTATTATTATTGTTGTTGTTGTTGTTGTTGTTGTTGTTGTTGCAGTTTTCTCCTTTTTATGTAATGCTTCACTGTTCGTTAATTTTCCATCTCTTTTAAAATTACGATCGGTGCTTACCCCTTCTTGCTTCTGGTTGTTTTTATCAAGATTTAACGTTGATATTCTTTTTAGGTATTTGGCTCATGACATATACCTTATCGATATCTATTTATAAACCTAATATAAGGTAAAATTATTGTCAGTAGTATAATAACACAGAGCAAAGAGTTGATTTAAATGTGGTCGTGACTAGTAAGCCAGCAGAGGATGTTCACATACCATCATGTGAGAATCCTTGTCTTTGGTCTTACAGATTACTGTATACTGGAGTTCAGTCTGTTATATCTTTAAGTTTTATTTTGTTTGCTTTATTTTGAGTGTTTTACTTTACGATGATTTATCTTTTAATATACGACTTTTGCAAAAACTATCAATGTTTTGAAAATACACCGTGGTGGGATATTAGCGTTCATAAATATTAGAACATATATACCAGAATTAGAGAATCTGGTGCACCTCATGCGCATTTCGACAACTTATGTCAAAAGATTTAATATATTACAGCCATGAGATATGAAACTTCAATTATATAGCGATAACTGTATGGCATTTTATAAAGTGAAAAGTGAATATTACAGCAATTAAAATCCATCGATATGATAAGTAAATTCCTCTTACATAGGAAAATAACACTCAGTGCATTAAAATGAAAGTAATTACACCTGAATACGGTTTATTTGCTTATGGAATGAACTTCGTAATTACTGATTGCTTTATCTCTTTTATTATAACCCACAGGGCATCGTTAGGAGAACGACTTTCATCCTACTATGGCAACATTCGAAGCATTCTTCTCGGAGGCGTTCTCTCAGGAAGACGGTCAACATACCAAATGGACGAGGAGTTCCGAGAGGATTCAAATCTGACATCATTTAAACAGGAAATGGAAGGTCAAGAAGGTAAAAAGACCGTCTTCGAGGTCAGGGAGGAGGGTCAAGGTAGAGTAGATGTATATTAGAGTACCTTGTGTTGAGCGCTTTGTGTGATACTGGAGAACCGTAAACTAATGCTGCTAGATTTGGCACTGTTGATGCTTGGCTGCTGTGTATCAGGCGTTGAATCATTTCCGAAATGAAAATTTATTGCCTTCGATCATTTTTTTAAAAATAATTTTTGCAAAAACACAGTAAAAGAGGCAAGAATGTAAGATAATTCTTGACATAAGGTATTTGACTTGCCTAGTCGTTATCGAGATGACATATAGGTTGTCTGAAAATGATATATGTATTTTAATCAGCCAAGATGAGATAAGTAAGTACAATGTTTTAATTGGCATGCGTATGTTTCACATGTCAAAACCTCGACTAAATGATAAATGAAATTTCTTATATTTATATGCTTTCCTTTTCTAAGATAAATGTAAAGAGCTTTTGTTTTAAGCTCTCCTTGTCCGAAAGTTGTCTTTGTCGTTAGTGTTTACTTTTCACATTTTCGACATCTCTACAAGCATTGCGTGGATTTGTATCATTTATTTATGATCCTAGGGTTAAGAAGGCACCATTTTAATCAAGAAAAGGATATCGCCATTGAATAAAAGACAAGAGGACCACAAGAGGGGAAAATTTGTTACATCTTGAAAAAAAAACTACAATCTGCAATGCCTTCATATTTTGTATACAGAGTGAATATCCTTATGACATGTTGTATCAAACTGTTTACCGTGTATTCACATGAGCCAATATTTGGTCTGTCCTAGGGACTGAATGTTTTTTTTACATAAGTATATAAACACAGGAAAAATATCTTTATAATTTTTTCTCTATATTTTGCTTTGCCTACAGTGTACAATCCTTTTACATAGATTTACGCATGACAAAATTCTCATATTGTCATAAATAATTTCATATTCGGTACACAGCATCCTTATGCTATTTAGAATTATATTTCGGCAACAATAAACAATAAATTTGCAAAACCATTAAACAAAATTTAGTGCAGCCTCAGGTGTGATCAGATGTCCTGGAGGAGCAATCGTATCCCATTGAACATTCATGAACCTCCAGAACCTACAGGTGAGACAAGATGTCCTGGAGGAGCAATCGTATCCCATCGGACATTCATGAACCTCTAGATCCTACAGGTGAGACCAGATATCTTGGAGGAGCAATGATATCACATTGGGTATTCATGGATATCTAAATCCTACAGGGGAGACAAGATGTCCTGCAGAAGCAATCGTATCACCGTGAACATTAATGGACCTCTAGAACCTACAAATGAAACCAAGTGTCTTGGAGAAACAATCGTATCACATTGGACATTCATGAAACTGTATGACCTACAGGCGAGACCAAATGTCCTGAAGGAGCCATGGTATCACATTGGGCATTCATAGACCTCTAGAACCTACAGGTGAGACCAAATGTCCTGGAGGAACAATCGTATCCCATCGGACATTCATGAACCTCTAGATTCTACAGGTGAGACCAGATGTCCTGGAGGAGCTATCGTATCAGATTGGACATTCATGAACCTCTACATCCTGCAGGGGAGACAAAATGTCCAGTAGAAGCTATGGTATGGCTTTGGACATTCAAGGACATCTAGAACCTACAGGTGAGACCCGATGTCCAGCAGGAGCTATCGTATGATCTTGGACATTCGTGGATATCTAGAACCAACAGGCGAGACCAGGTGTCCTGGAGGAGCAATCCTATAACATTGGACATTCATTGACCTCTAGATTCTACAGCTGAGACCATGTGTCCTGGAGGAGCAATCCTATAACATTGGACATTCATTGACCTCTAGAACCTACAGGTGAGATCAGATGTCCTGGAGGAGCAATCGTATCAGATTGGACATTCATGGATCCTAGAACCTACATGTGTGACCAGATGTCCTGGAGGAGCAATCGTATCACATTTGAAAATCATGGACCTTTAGAAACTACAGGAGAGACTAGATGCCCTGGAAGAGCTATTGTATCACATTGGACGCTCATGGACCTCTAAGACCTACAGGTGACACCAGATGTCCGGCAGGAACTTTCATATCACATTAGAAATTCATGGACCTTTAGAACCTACAAGTGATACCAGATGTCCTGGAGTAGCAATGATATCACATTAAACATTCATGGACCTCTATAAATTGCCGGTGCGACAAGATGTCCTGAAGGAGCAATCGTACCACATTGGACATTCATGGATCCTAGAACCTACATGTGTGACCAGATGTCCTGGAGGAGCAATCGTATCACATTTGAAAATCATGGACCTTTAGAATCTACAGGTGAGACCAGCTATCCTGGACTAGCAATCGTATCACATTAGACATTCATGGACCTCTATAAGTTACCGGTGTGACCAGATATCCTGATGGAGCTATCGTATCACATTGGACACTCATGGACCTCCATAACCTATAGGTCAGACCAGATATCTAGTAGGAGCAATTGTATCACATTGGACATTCATTGACCTCTAGAACCTACAGGTGAGCCCAGATGTCTTGAAGGAATATTGGAATCTGACCATTTTTGGAACACTAGAACCAACGGGCGAGACCAGAAGTCCTGGAGGAACTATTTTATCCTGTTTGGTTAGATGCCTGCTTTGAATGTCCAAAATACAGGTATTGGTATACAGAAATAGTTCTAACGGTGGTTAGAGAGACATCGCCACAACACATTGCATCTTAGCTATAATAACACTGACGTCAAATCGTCCTTCAAGAACTTTTTTCACGAGCTCCACTATGCAAAGGAAATAACGTAAAATACGAAAGTGATTAATGCAATGTCACTGTGGCACTGACAATAACGTGCTACATACTGTGCTCCTAAGAACTCCTGGAATGATATATTGCTTGTTGCTGTAAGCATGTACGGATTATTTTATCAAAATCATTGATACAGTTTGGCACAAGCATATATTTGATGATACCATTTACTTCGTTTAAGTCAATTGTTTCTTGATATGGATGAAAATAATAATAAAAATACATAACCCTAGGGAGTCGGTGTAGGTCAATGGATAAGGTGCTCTGCGGAGAGGTCCCGGGTTCGATTCCCGCCCTGGGCACACCAGTGCCCTGCCTTTGGAATGAGTAGTGAAAACCGACGTATTGTACTACGGTCGGCATGGCAACGTGAAAGATCCCTCACTGCGTCGAATGGATCCTATGCAGAGATTAAAATTACTATGCAATGTTTCAGGCAAATGCCGTCACCATATACGAAAAACAATCGTTAAGTGACGGACAACAATAATTAATCAACATGTTAATCAATCAATAATTACATACAGTGCCGTATCTGACACACAGACGTCTTCTGAACGACAGTACTGTACTAAGAAATGGTTATAGAATAATATAGCGGGAAAGAAAGAAACCGTGTATACCTAAAAGTTAAATACAACAATAAAATTAGATTAGATCGCTTTTTATTCTTAAAGGCATTGTTCAAAATACTAATTGCGTGTTTGAGTACTCAGTTTGTTCGATTCGCCTTGATGGCCACAATACGCTCTCTAGAGTTTCGATCCTAAGCTCGACACATGGTTAGTAATCGATTAGAATTTCTTGCATTCATTGACAGTATTCAATGTATTGAAACAGAAAAACATTGGGTTTTTGGAATAAAATATTGATTGAGAGATGCCTCGCATGATCGAAAATGATCGTTTGCCTGCTATTGGGATACTGGAAATCGGGATGTCTCAAAGTAATGTGGCAAGGCAGTTTGGAGTTAATATTAACACTGTAAATGTCTTATGGAGACAATATCTGCAAAGTTGCACCGTTCGGGACCGCCCACGATCAGGACGACCGAGTGTAACGTCACGTCGACAAGATACGTATATACGGACGTCACATTTGTGTAATCGATTCCAGTCGCCTTCTTTGACAGCTAGAAGCATCGCTAAGCACCGACGGATAGTTCCTCGTACCGTAAGGAACAGATTGCGAGAGGCCAACATCCGTCCTCGACGTCCGGCTATCAGTCCTAGGTCCGGCGCCATAAACTGAGAATATACTTAAGTCAAATATTTCATTTTAATTTATTCCATTGTCAAACGTTCAAATAAATTCTCATGCAGAGTGATTTAATTCTATTTATCAATCGAGTAAAACTAGATGAAATCCAAATTGCAGTTATTAATTCATTGATGAACAGAAGAATATGAAAATTTGACTTAAATATATTCTCAGTTTACGGCGCCGGACCCTATTTTGATCCGACTTCACCGTGTTACGAGGTTAGCGTAGAAGGCATCATCGTTTTAATAGCTGAGATTGTGTGGACGTCCTGTTTACGAACGAGTCGAGATTTCACAGAGTGACTGTCGTGTTCGGGCTTACCGTCGTGCCGGAGAACGTTACATTGACGCCTGCATTATTTAGCACCACCAATTCGGCAGAGGGTGCGTTATGGCCCGGGATTGAATTACAATACATGGAAGGACCCCATTGGTTATAATGGAGGGCAGTTTAACCAGCATACATTACCGTGACGAGATTGCACTTCAGTACATTATTCCTTTCATTCACAAAAATCAGCATAACATCATTATGCAGCAGGATAACGCAAGACCGTATACTGCACGCGTTGTTAGTGGCTATTTACAGCAGCAAAACGTGAATGTGCTACCTTGGCCTGCGATGTCACCAGATTTATCGCCTATAGAACATATTTGGAATAAAACGGAACGACTCTACGTCAAGAGCCAACACACCCTCTTCCTCTTGCTACATTGAACTCTTTGCGATCTTTATTGCGCATATGGGTCAAAGCATAGTAATTCCATTTCCCATAGAGTCCCATGTTAAATTACCGAACTTCCAGCAAGATTTACACAACATCCTACATTTTAGCTATATATAATCCACATATCAAGATGTTTGTCAGACCCTCCTCTATCAGAATTTTAACAGTTTACCATAGGTTATCCACCTTAATTTCGAAAATATAATGCTGGAAGGAGGGCACCCGCAAAAATTGGCCAAAATTCAAATGTAAACAACCACCCCTTTTTATGTCATTAAATTTTTACATTAGCGAAATGAGATAAAAATTCATGATTTTACAGCAGAATCAATCTTTATTTATACATAGATCAAATAATTTCATCCAATCACAGCTCCTAATACATTGAAATAGTAGTCCCTCTCTCCCTACACCACATCAGCCAATCACGGCTCGGCTATCGTTAATTATTTTTCTTTGATCTATAGCGGAACTTTCCCCAGGCATTTCTGCATAACTTAATTCGTTCTATGCGTCGTATATGTGAAAAACGCATCGGTGCAAATGGCGGTTATACACGCTATTAAACTTGTGGAACTTTTTGCACCCCCCCCCCCCCCCCCCCCCAGGACGATGATCCCTCAACGTAATAATTTGTATATGAATATATGAATGGAATTATTGAACTATACAGTTTCTTTTTTTCCGCTAGTATATATTCTAAGTGTAAATGCATCATGCAGTATCCTTCAAAAGCAATCAATGATAACAACTGGTTTCCGTTGAAGCCAAATCATATTAGCGGCAGCGTATCGCATGTCGATGTTAGTGGGAAAATAGAATAACCTTTATCTAAATGCCTACGTTCAATAACATCGACTTGTGAACATACCAAAATGCTCATATTAAATGCCCTAAAGACAATTGAACACAGCTGAATTTATGTAATTTCATTTTGCCTCACAATTTAACATAACATCTCATATAATGTTATTATTATGTTGATATCTTTGGAATGGTCGTGAGTCGATTCTTAATTGTGCTATTGCAAGTCCATATTTTACCCATGTTAAAAGATAAAGTAAGGTAAATTTCGTAATTTAATATAGTATGAAATAATGGTAATAATTTAAAGATTAATTTAAAACATTTTTATCCTTTTTGTGACAACATTTTGATAAGTTCTGGTTGTGATTTGTAAATATAAAATGACACCCTTATTTCCGTATAGTACAAGTATGTTCTCTATCAAATTATGACGAGTCTTCTTAGTTCTCTTTGTGGCCATAAATCATCACTGTATGTAATCCAAATCTTCAAGATACTTCACGTACAACCAGTTAACAAAGTTTTACATTGTCTTTACTTTTATTTTACCTCAAATCCCTTTCACACTGAAGCAGATGCACTTAAGTCAGCATCCCAAGATGGTGCTAGTTTGGTAACTGTTGCACCTGTAATTTCTTCGGTACAGAATTACATCAAATTATTTAACCGAGTAATTCAAGCGGAAAATGTAGGTCAAATGCACCACAGAATGCATGCGCTTGCGTCAGCATCCCAAGATGAACATATGATGCAAGTTTGGTAACTGTACGTATACTTTGTCCAATACTGCATTACCCCAAACCACTTAACCGGACGCGATCATTGACGCTGCGGGCATAAGCTCCTCTCAACTTCGTCGAGGTAAATTAAACGACTTTACAATATAACTAGGGATCAAAGCTAGAGGAACAGAAAATCTATTCAGCATCTGACATAAATAATAAGAGTATGAGACAAGAGACGTTAGTTACCTAGATGTTGTACCGAGTCTTATGCTATTTTTAGCCCAGAAACACCCCCCCCCCCCTTAAAAAACAAAAACAAAAACAAAACAAAACAAAACAAACAAAAAAACCAAAAACAAAACAAAACAAAACCCAAACCCATTTACCTTATTTGCATGTACTGTACCGATTAGAAGAGACTGCGACGCATTATCAAAAGCTTCTGATGCTTCCGGACTCTCTGTCAGGTTCCAGCAATATCCCATTATCATTCATTATTTTCTGATCAAATGATCAAGATCGTGGGTCCGATGTTCTATCAGCTAAGTAATTGATCATAGTAAATAAGTGCCCTCTGACACTTTCTATCATTTCAGTTTAACTCGCATGGGTATCAAAGTTGAAAAGTTTTAATCGCAACTCTTTGTTAAGTAATTTTTATAAATTTCTTTTCCATCTACAAAATTAACATATTTTCTGTTTTTCTTCATCCCTTTTACATTTGTAGTTGTATTTTTGTTAAATATGCAAAAGGAAATAGTAATTATTGTCAAATATGATACAATTTCCAAGAAATTAGATTATATGTATCCAAAACTACTACTGTAGTTTATTATATACTGATTATTTGATACAGCGTCAAACTATACTTAGCTCTATTCTACACTACATGTGTTTTGGCATTCTGTAAGAAAATGTGCCTTCCGTGCTTTATTTTTCATGCTAACAGTTAGTGATCAAGGATCTGATGTCTGATGAATACACAATATAGTTTGGAGAGAGAGAGAGAGAGAGAGATTGGGGGGGGGGGGGTTGAGGGAGTTATCTATAGCTCTGCATTAGAGCATTAACTTTTTGAGGTAGGAGGTAATATACAAGTGGGAGTATATTCAACTTTGAGGAAATAACTGGAATAATATTCTTGGAGAGTTAATGTAAGCTATAATGCTAAAAGAAATACTATTCATTTATTTTATTATCATTTTATTGTGAAATTGAGAAATAATTGGAATAATATTCTCGGAGAGCTAATGTTAACTGTAATACGTACTAACCGAAATACTAGAGATCAATTTTACATAATTATAACCATAAATGTGGGTGATGATAACTACGACTTTTATTGAATGAAAGTTGGATGTGTCAATTAAGTTCTATTATGCATTACTTAATCCAGCCATCGATCAAAGAGGGAGAATATAATAGGGACTCGTTAACATTTGTCCCACTTCTTCAGCATGGTAACAAAATTATTACAAGGAGAGCCTATTGCGTAATTGGTCCTATTATCCGATTTGAAAACAGTCGTTCTCTCCATCATAAGCAGTGTTTTACATGTCACCTTCAGTCCATTTCCTTTATGACGACTCTTTACATTTCAGACTTAATTACAAAATTCCAAACGGCATCAACGATATCAGTATCCTTTACGATGAATAATAACTACTTGTCCTATCCCACAGCGAGATACTGATCGACAGGAGTTCACCCTTCTGTTACAATGGCTATCAATAATGGTTTTATCAACGATAATATGCTTATAAGAAAGATGAATTGCCGAGAATATCTATTATATCTCAAGGGGACATTGTTATATCCTTATGGAGACGAGAGAAAACTCCTTATTGATTGCAAGTCAATAGGAGCAATCAAGACAAAAGCTAAAATGTCAGAGGTTGAATTATTAAGGAAGTTTAACCTCGTGGATTTCCTTGAGAGTGTATCAAAGCCTTGAAGTAGACTGAAAAAGAACCTAGGGTAAAATCCCCATGGCATCCAAAACAATGTACCACTATGAGCATTCATATAATGATACGAGATATCATATCATATTTTGTTTGCATTAAGTGTCACTATACGTTTCTCCTGGTGTTAGGTGACAATGGCACTTTCTTCACAGCGTTGATTCACATTAATTTATATAAACAGTATGAGTTACATTTGTTTCTTTTGTATGTAAGGGCGCCGGTGTCCTGTCTTTCGGATGAGACAATAAAAACCGAGGCCAGTGTCGTGGTATGCATGGCACGTTACAGATCCCTCACTGCTTCGAGTGGGTTCTTTGCAAAGGTTAAATTTGTATGTCCGGTTCAGGCAGATGCCGTCACTATATACGTAAAATATTCGTGGTGTGACGTTAAACAAAAACTAATCAATCAATAAATTGTATGTAAGGGCATTCATGGCGGGCGTGGCAATCCATTCAGGAAATGCATACACTTCTCGGACACCTGATCTCACCTCTGAATTTCAGATGTCCGTGAATGTCCGCTGTGATACATTGTTATTTGTGCCATAGTCACTTGAAGCCAGTTACTTTCGTATTTTGCATTAATGTCGCACTTATTCCATTTGCAGCGTGGGGTCTAACAAAAGTTCCCCGCGGAGGGTTTGATTTAAGTGTTATTTTACGTTTTTCTGGATGTTATGGGGAAATGACACTTTCTACACAGTGTTAGTTCACATTCATTTTTATATACAGCGCTGAGTTATATCATCTGTTATTAGTTATTAGTGCCATAGTCACTTGACACCAGTTACTTACGTATTTTGTAGTAGCAGACTGCTAGTAAATTTGCTACTGACATTTTATTCCCTGATTCCAATAGCTTCTTGCTTTATATTATTTTTTTACCTTGTGTTAATTTTATGTTTGGTAAATATGTAGTAACCAACATATGAAAATGTTTCTTAAAGCTTCCCGTATGCCACCTGTATATATATGATCGAAAATACTTCACTTCAGTTTTGAGACAATCAATATCGAAGAAGTACCAAACCGTTAATCATTCTCAAAGTTTCAAAAAGGAACGGTTGTGAACCCCAAAATACTGAAAAATTCCGAGATGAAACCAGGTGCCCGAGGAGAGTAGCGTCTCCTGTCTGCATGCATCACCCGTCACAGCAGTTTTCAAGAAAATGTCAAAATCAAGAGTTTTAGTTTCCTAATTGTAGATACGAAAGTACAAAACTGGTATACAAAGTCATATTTGGTGTTCACTGAACAGGTCATTTAGTCGCATTCCAGAATATTATCAATCATTCTAGAAAGAGACACATCATATTTTCGTACAAGATCCCCATAGCGACCGTAGAACTCCCTCAGATTTGAGACGTTCCCTTAACATATCCCTGCATGAGCAACTTACTGGCCAGTCATTTGGCCCTTGGAATAAACCGTCGTATAGAGAACAGGCTCTTGCGTACCTTATAAGTTGAGATATAAAAACTCCATAGGCAGGTGAGGACGGGATATTGCTGCAAAGAAACGGGAAGTTAGTTATTTGGAAGTTAAAATGGTCACGTTTTTTTTTTATGGAAAAAAGAATTTCGAATAATTGTAGCAAGTCTGTTTTTGAGCTTTTGATGCGGATTTGTAGTGTAGTGCGTGGAGAAGTCAAAAGATTTGATAATAAAATATTATTAAATTTCGGAGATTTTAGATTCTCTCAAAGTTCTTTAGAATTCTTTAGGATCCACATCTGATTTATTTCGCTTCTGGAGTATGGGGTATCACAGTAAATTTGAAGATCATGCTTGATGTGTGTCAATGTCTTCGTTAGCAATATGGATAGAGGTTTGGTGGTGCACTTGGAAGAACCAGCAATGAAACGATGTTTGTAAGGAGTTTTGTGCATTTTTGGAATCCAATAAATATAAGGTAATTCAAGGTCAGAGTTTGTCGTGGTAATTCAAAAGACTCGAGGACAGATTTGTGGTTTTGAAGTATTTTAGAAAAAGATAAATTTGTTTGTGTGTATGTTAGATTTCCAGGTGCAGAATTAAGTCCAAGTTCCTCTAACAGACAATTTATGTAAAATCTTTTACAAACGTAGGTATAATTGTTTGCGGCTTTGTCAGCTGGGACAATAATAAATTGTTCGTGGAGTTCAGAGAGTTCTCTGGCTACATCAGGGTCATTAAATATAGACTCGTGTCTGGTTCTTACCGAATGCCTGAGACGCCCTATTCTTCTTTTGAGGAGTTCTCCGATGGATTTCATCCACTCGGAGAGAGTGTCAGACTCCACTTCTTCCATTTTTGACCATTTCCTGGCATATTCCTCGCATGCATCCATAATAATAGCGAAATTGTCACGCCATGTGAACGAATGGGACTCTCTATATTTAGGACCTTTCTTCAGGAGGTCTCGTAATTTCCTGTTATGGACTATATTGAGGTCACCAGTTACAACATGGCCGAATGGAGGGAAAAGATACTTTGAAGTGGAACATGTACAGGGTGGAAGGTCTTTTGGAATGTTATGTGAATCAAGACACTGTAAAACACTTTTATAATTAAATATTTTAGAGGACACAGAAGATGTATAGCTGTAAGAAATACATGGCGACTCCTGATGTTTGAAATACGGAGGGATTTTATCCTTGACTAACCTATTGTTCAAAATGTTACTCAAATTAAGAGCATCAATCCCCTTATTTGCAAATTTCATTTTAAGGAAGGGGCGAATGTTATCACCAATAGGTATATCGGTTTTAACTGCCTTGAAAAGTCTGCTAGACGATATGTCCATAACGATGCCCTGCAGTCGATATTACGGGGAACTAGAGTCGGTAAAATGTAAGGATATTGACGATTCGTACAATTCATATAACCTTTTCAAAGGAAGGGAATATAACTTGGTACGAATATGATGAAGCCCTAATAGTATATTGACAAATGGTAAAAGAGCGGCAAAGGATATATCATGGATATTGGACTTATTATACCTACGTTTTCCATGACTTCTACGCCTTCTTGATGTATGACCAAACAATTGAAGAACATTCACCGACTGGTTTTAGGGCTTGTTAAGTTTCCTACAGTATCAATGTGGTCATTGCAACAATAAGGTGCCGCGGTACTTAATTCTCTAACCCAATAATCTCCCCTTTTTCGGCGAAAGGGAGGGGGGTACTTAGGTTTTGAGACAACTTTGTTGGAGAGGTATCATGTTAAGTCACAGGTATGCGGTTGGACTCTCCCTATTTCTACGTATAGTTTTTTTTTTATAAACATGAAGTTTTATCATTCATTAGGGACATTATATTAAAATTTCACTCAAACGTACATAAATTATTGAAAGAATGCATAACTCATGTACTGGAATGAAGGCGAAACGGCCATCATCATCATCATCATCATCATCATCATCATCATCATCATCAACAACAACATCATCATCATCATCATCATCATCATCATCATCATCATCATCATCATCATCATCATCATCATCATCATCAACAACAACAACAACAACAGCAACAACAACAACAACAACAACGACATCAACAACAACAACCACAGGAACAGCATTACATGTATCCAATAAGTGTAATAGAAAAACATTGAATTAAATATCAAATAGATTCGTGTTAATAACATCATATGGCATATTAAAGTTATACGAATGTATATGTCAAAATCAAACAAGACATATTGATTCTAAATTTAAGAAAAGCGTACATCAAGCGGAAATCTGAGCCTTCGAATGGCCATATAATAACCGAACTTTCCCTCATTGACTCCTACTCATGCTTGAAATAAACTATGAATCAAATTCATCGTTTCATAACTCTTATAATTACTCAACCGAAACATTATTTAATAAATGTCACATGTTAAATACCTACGTTAAATACCTATTGTACAGATGCGCCAAAGTTAATTAATAGATTGATTTATCAAATAAAGATTTCTATAATTTGATCCAATCTGAATGCATGATACATAGAAAAAGCAGTTGAGCTCTCTGATTAAATACAACCAGCCAATCATATCCCTAGATATTTATCATGCTTTCCTCTTCCATTCATCCAATTTCAATATAAGACTCTAGATTCCTATCATATGTAATATATATTTCTTGATTGGTCTGATTTCCAAGAGTTTATCCTTACGTTTTGGATTCCATTCAGAAACTCTACAATGGCTTTCAAATGTTGACTAAGCTTTAAAGTACATGCAACATACACCATGCATACGGTTCAAAGTTCCCGATGATTTCATCTCGACGGGTCCCATCTCAGAAACCATAAGTATTTTATCAGGTTCGTTTTAAGATTTTGTCGACTTTTCATTGAACTCTGAATAACGGGGTGGTATGGACTCTATGACAGACCCTTTCAAAACCTTTTCAAATGAGAAAAGGTTCTGAACCGTGTTCCCTCTGACAATTAGTCAAGGTCCGACGCCATAAACTGAGAATATACTTAAGTCGAAAATTTCATTTTAATATATTCCATTATCAAGCATTCAAATAAATTTTAATGCAGAATGGTTTAATTCTATTTATCAGTAGAACAGAACTAAATAAAATCCAAATCCCAGTTATTAATTCATTGATGAACAGAAGAATATGAATTTTTGACTTAAGTATATTCTCAGTTTATGGCGCCGGACCCAGGTTTCTTACCCCAGTTCAGGGATATAGCTCGCTTTCAGACGGACAGAGTACGGTTGGGTTATGTTAATGTAAGTTGCTACTATTGATATTTTTATTCATTTCACATTGATATCTGTGTTAATATTTTAGGCCCTCTCTACTCGAGTACCTCTAAATTGAGCCTTGGTATCAATATGGAGTAAATTAATAAATTCTTAAATGTGTGTTCTTTGATGTATACTGCTTTACGGTGGGAAGGAAGGCCTGTAAACCGGTTAACAACACAGTGCTGATTGTCGCTGCAAATTACTGATACCAAAACTGCATTGCAAACCAATATTTTTGTAATGTCTTTTTATATGCTTGCCATTGTCGTAATGACTTTTCTCATACATATGCCTCTTTACTTTTTTTTATTTGTTCACCCCAAAATCTGTTTGCTCTTTTGCTGTTATTCAGTATTATAATCATTGCATACCGGGTATGCGTAAATTGATAATACAGCGTAGTCAGTCATATGGGATGTATGTAATCAACTGATTTGAGATAAGTTTCTCTAAACCTGTTGTTTCAAAATAAATTTCTTCTAAAACTAAAACTTATCTTTGCAATGAAAACGATATATTCTGATGACATTTCAATCGACATAATACATTTCGATATTAGTGCCATATTTAGGATTGTCTTTTCGCACACAGTATTTATACTTGCTTTTGAAAGAAATATTTATTTTGCTATATACCACTGTAATGAAACGATAATGGATTAAACCAACTCAACAATAAAAAAAACTAAATACATATCTTAATCCAAAACCCATACAAAAGCAAAACTGAAAGTCAAATACGAAACCAGAAAATCTACTAAGGAACATACGTGAACTAGAGAAAAGTGAGATAGACCAAAGGCCCAGTAAATATAAGCAACTTCTGTTTGCTAACGACACTAATCCAATAGAATTGTCGAATTAATACAGTTAAGGTGTCAAATTTGGTGTTTTTAGTTTTCGGGATGGATTTCAGTCTAGAATTTGATTCAACATTCTGGAAAACGAGATGTCAAATTGTGTAATAAGAGCCTTGTATCAACCAACCAAAGAGTGAGAGCATAGTAAGTCTTATTCCCATATGGTCCAGTCCTAAATTCCGGCATGATTTACACTTCTGTAGGTAACCCACATATCAAAATTTTTGTAAGCACCTTGTGTATCAAAAGTTTTAACAGTCATCGATAGGAAATTCACCTGATTTGAAATAAGTTATTGCTGGAAGGTCACACCCCTTCCCTACTCTCCCCCCCCCCCAAGCAAACAAACCAAAAAAAAAAAAAAACCAAAAACACCAACGAAAAACAAAACAAAACAAAACAAAAGAAGAATTAAGAAAGAAAAGAAGAGAAAGAAAAACAGAAAACACGCAATATTTTTATGTAACCATTTATATTTTTCCTCGCCATAAAACTTTTTTTAGGGTAATGAATTAGAATTCATGATTTTACACTATAATCAATGTTAATTTATTAATCAATTAGATAATTTTATCCTATCCAAGTCCTTGATACATTAAAATAGTAGCCCTGCTTTCCAAACTGAAGATCAGCCAATCAGATGGTTCGTTAATAACTATTCCTTGACCTAGAACACCCTCAGTAACGTTGTCAGTCTACCACATAATTTCCCTGGCTGAGCAGTTTATCTGAAAGTCGCTTTGCCCTGGAAACAAAATTTTTTTTTCTGACACAAAGTAAGAACATGTATATGTATTTTTGTATATATATATCCGTACACATAAATACGTTAAAGCCAGGTCATGAATGGTAATTTGCTGAAATTGAAATTGTCACGTTCGTCATGACGTTCACATGACCTCCATTGTCGTATGGTAAACTGATATCCCCCCACCCCAAAAAAATAGAATTGTTGCTCACCAGGGTTCCCATAATTCCTAGTTCATTTGGGGAGATAACACTAGGATTATCCGTATATGTAGGATTATAAATTGATGGTAAGTCATTGAAATATCAGTATGTGGAATTGATATGAAAGTCTAATTGCTTCTTTTTTATACAGAAAAAACCTAAATATTTCATGCTTCCTATGAATAAAGAAATATGTAAGCAAGGAGTGGGGCACGGTTGGTGTCCATAGGAAGACCCACATTTTGTTGCAAAATCTTTCCTTCAAACATGCTATAGGTCACAAAAATTCATCATCTTAAAGACATCAATTTCAGTGTATTTATATTTAGAATCAAATTTCAGTCTGACAAAACAAGTTTTATCTTGGTTAACAAAAGTAAAGTTAATACTACGGCTGCCATTTTTACCATAAATTGCGTTTTCTATAATTTCGTAGAGTCTGTCCTTCAAATGTTTGATGAAGGCTCGTTGTGTAAAGTATCAAAAATGATTTTATTGATAATTTTATTAATTTTATTGATAATTGGAGACTTTAAATGTTCCAACAGTTCTTTGGAATCTTAAAGATCGTTTATTTATATTACGTCTAGATTACACTGTTTTACAGTACAACCAGATTTTATTCTTGATAGAAATTCTGCCAGTTCGAAACACAGTTAACGTTGTTCAACACTTAAAGAAATCAGCAAAAGAATGTTAGTTGTAGGGATTTTTGCATTTAAGCAATACAGTATGAATAAAGAAAGTTTAAATCTAATTTAGTTGTGTTAATATCAAGCGTGGTGATAACAGATTTATGGCAGTCAATAACTTCTGAAATTGAAAAATGATGTAGGAGTATAAGTAGGATTTCCTGAAGCCAATTCTTATCCTTCTTCTATCAATAGGCTGTCAAAGTAATATCACGACATTCAGTTTGTTTATAATATATAGACCCATGCTCCAAGTTACAGAGTAATTTAGCTTTAAACTTAAATATATATGTATATTACGTATTCCATGAGCACAAAAATTTCTTTCTGATATTATTATTGTATTGAACTATATATATTATGGTTCTAATAAAACATTGAATATGAAAATATCAATTAAGAAATTGTCTGGGTTGAAGTAGTATTGCTTTTTATACCACAATTAACGTTTTGATAAAGCAAAGTTTCAGTACTTTTTGTATAAACATAATTTAATTGACTTGGAATAATCTAATGTATCAACGAAAATGACTCTTGTGGTTCCTCATCATGGTGTCGTCTATAATTGCTCTTCCTTTGCATGATTGTAATGCATTTATGCCTTTCCCTCCTACCGGTGAAACTGGTGGGACTATAGGTTTTTTTCTCCGCCTGTTTGTCTATCACTTGTATTTTCGGAATCATTTTAAATTAGATTTTGAAGTATTTAATTGAAAATTGTTACACAGTTCTATAAAAAAGAGTCACAGATTATCTTATCATCTTTGTATTTCGTGATGTTCTTTTTTATTATGAGTTTAACCTTTAGGTATTGAAAGTTGGTACACTGTTCTATTTAGCAGAATTACAGATCAAGTTCGCAATTAGTGAAATTCCATCTATTTATGAGTTATGCCCCTTTGGTGAGTCAAAATAATTTGACTAAAATTCTGTTGAATGCAAAGATGATGGATTAATCCAAACCGTAAGTCCGAAAATCATGAAACCAGAGGACATACAAAATAAGCGAAAATCAAAACCAAGTGGAAAATAACAAAATATATCTACTTAAAGAGCATATGTGAACCCCTATGATGGAGTGAGATCAGGTGCCCGGGGAGAGTGAGCATCTCCCGCTTGCATATATACCCGTCACATATACCCAGTAGAAAGAGTCAAATCGTGTAAATTCCATATGTATTATATATGGAGAAGTCAAAGTAGGTTACCTTCTAGTATAGAAGGTGTCAAATCCGTGTAAAATGATCAGAATCGGTCTCAGTCCAGAATGTCATTTAAAAGTCTGGATAACAAGATATCATATGGAGTAATAAGAGTCTCGTAACTACCATAGAACCACTTCAGTGACGTTGCTAGTCTAGCATATTCCTACATTCCTTGCTCTCCTCGGGAAAAAATATCATCTCAGTCACATACAAATACATTGACGACGTTCTGTCCATGAATTATCAAAACTTTTAAAATTACATCGGCGACGTGTATCCCGCTTAACTTTAGATCAAGGACAGGACAGAGAGAAACATATCTGCTTCCTACCTAGATTTACTGTTGCCTATCGGATACTACCTAGATATACTGTTGTGTATTGGGATGGTCAGTTACATACCTCCCTATATTACATACGGGCCGATTTCAACTTTCATAGCACAACTTTTCCTTTCCTGAGTAGCAGCATCCCTCCTTGTCTGCATATACGCTTTGCCAAAGCATGCTGCTCTTATAAGTGTTTTTGTTTTGAGGCCCAGGCGACTACAAATAAAACTACTCACACAGGGCTACGAAAATGAACACAAGAAATCGTCACTGAGGAAATTCTATAAGGGGGAAGGTAGCGCAGTCGGTAGCGCGCTCGCTTCTCACCAGTGCGACCTGGGTTCGATTCCCGGTGTGGTACTTGAGATGGTGAGGCTATTACCAACCTGGTTTCATGAGTTTTTTCGGGTACTGTGGTTTCCACCCACACAAATGACACCCTTCCGCCAAAATCCGTGTAACGAGCAAGATTGAGCAAGATTTATTAACTTGTTTCTTAATTGTTGTAAAATAGATAAAGTTTAAATTTTTGATCAAACAATTTATCTATCTGACTTTACCACCAAACATTTTTTATCAAACATTTGCAACGAATGTTGCACGTTAGCAGGAGACTGACTCTCATCCCTCCGGGTACCTGGTCTCATCCCCTTTTGGATTTGCAATTGTTCTAGCTGAAATGATCATGAAATGACTTGACTTTGAATGGCCGGATATTGCATAGAACCTATTTAATCAAAAACGTCTTGTTTAACTTTTCATTAATTCGCCTATAGGAAATAGGGGAAAATATGAATGATTATATGAATAACAATCATTGTGCTATGATGTAGATATGGTTCGAATCTTTTACAATAACACACATACCTACACACACAAACACTTGGCATCACGTATCTTATTTCAAGATTTGTATATCGATGATATAAATAGTGATTTAATCGATAGTCAGAATAAAACCAATACTCCCTAGCTAGCTTGTTAAGGATCTTGTATAATACAGACTTCTTCATCCCATGTCTACTAAACAATTATCCAGATTTTATGATTTTTATCATCCGGGTGTTTTTCGCTTCAGATATTTAAAATATTGTAGCGTGCGCTTTGTTGTTGGTAATTGTCTGAACCGTTGAAGTATCAACATGAATACCAAAAGTGTTTGAATGCATAAAACAGGACTGTTCACACGGATTTGTTGATTTTGCATTGTAACCGGGGTAAAGCTTTAATATGACGCTTAAATCGTATGCCCAAATAATAAGGTTGTTCAGATAACAACTGTGTTTACTCAGCATGACAGTGGTGTTTGAATCAATACTATATTTACTCCCTTTACTAGGGTGTTCGGATAGCTGAATTGATCTGATGCGGACACAGGGTGGTGCATGTATCTTCCTCTTGTGTCTCGACGGAGAAGTATTCTCTACATGTTTTTTCGTGGATGATACCTGTAGATATTTACCGATATTGGACTTTTTACCTGCCTGGAATATCTTGATTAGCGTCAATGTCAGATAGATAGAATAATGTTAAGCTGCCTTCACAGGATATCCAGCATTAAAGCAATAGGTAATTCTGACTTTAAAAATGATAACGATTTGCTCTTAAAGTAATAGGATATACATTCTTGTATTATAAGGCGAAATTTTATATAATTAAAAATTGTTATATGTAATATCAATTCATTTAGATTTTATACATAGAATTACAATATCTATGCTATCAATATTAATGCTTTTCTTTTCAGGACTACAATTTGCGATTTTTATATTTCTGTATGATAAAAATATCTGACATAGAAGTATATAAAAATATATTTAGGAATATCATATCATGTGAATGTTTTTGCTTTGTTTTGTTTTGTTTTTGTTTTGGGGTTTTTTTTTTTTTTTATTTTTGTTTGTTTTCAGAATTTTGGCATAATGGAATGTAATGGTTTGTTAGATGGGAAGGGAGGGGATTGACGTCTATTTTATCTACACTAAGATCATTTCACGAAGAATTCAACTGGTGACATGTCGAAATGTTGACCTATGGAACGGACTCATCCAATGCAATGGGTACAGTTTAAGTGTCATTGTCTGTCGTGGCCCTGGTCTCGTGCTAGTTTATCTCTAGAGCAGGATATAGACGAGTTGCCGATCTGGCTGGACACAGGACCCCTACATTTTCGAACCAAGTACGTTATTGTTACGCAAAACCCGGTTTTATACACATTTCGTTGCCATTATTGTAGGGGATACTTACTTCTCTATGGTATGTTAATTCATCTCTGGCTCATCCACATTTTCTTATATAAGTAGACATGTTTGTTACCTTTGCCCATATGGTGTTTGTCAATTTTGCACCGTGGTTTTTGACATTCATCTTGTATATGCAGCGTTTAAATATGATTACAAATTGTTGTGTCAGGGTAATATACATGTAGCAACAATTTAGGATTTTACATTCCACAGATGTATGATCACTCTAATTTTGTACTGTCCATATTCGGAGTAAAGAGGGGAAAAAATAAAAATATTCTTTTTTTCATAAATGTAAAGCATATCTATTAAATTATATTTAATAAACTCAGAGGTCATTCAAGAACATCAAAACCAAAACTTATCAAGTCAATATATACATCGTCTTTTGCAAGCTAGATTTGCATGTTATATCCGTAATGACCTTGTATTATTTGAAATTGGTTTCGATCTATGATGTGCCATTGTCGAATCCCTCGATAGACAATGATTTCCAGTATAATTGTTTAATAGAACTTCTCATATTTAGCTTCCCTTTAGGGACATTCAATAGGATTTTCCAACAAGTGATAATAGCAAATGTCTGAAATCGTCACAGTATTCACGGGCACTTTTGTCATGCACACTTTGACATTATGTAAATTTGATTGTAGTTTTTATTATCGTAGTGTGAGTATTGATTTCATGTTTAATTCACTTGTTATGTACATCACCAAAACATGACCTAATTCAGGCAAGTTCATTTGTCAAGAGCGGAATCATCTGCGTTGTGCCCATATTCGCACACAGAAAACGAGGTAATTTCAGAAATAAACATCAATTTCTTAGTATTAAATCGATAATCAATAAAATGTTCGACATCCATTGTTTTATTATGTAAAACTGGCGCTAAAGTTTTGTGTTTATATACGTCTTATCCATCACAGAATAATTTTTATTCTAGAACCGAAATATTAATATTGAAACAAATATGTTTTGTTAGGTACGACGAACCATGTTTTGTTATGTACGACGAACCATGTTTTGTTATGTACGACGAACTATGTTTTAGAAACTTATAATCGTGTGCTTTTTCGGAAATTTTCAGAAATTTCTTTCATAATATACATGTTCTACTTGTTGTCTGCATTTAACATAATTTACGAAGAGATTTGTGATTATATACATAACATTACACGTTTTATGTAACTTTCACAATAATATTATAAATCAGGGGAAAACTATAGGTTTCTTACGTCTGTGGCATTTTCACGGAGTCACTTTACTGTTTTGTTTGAACAAAGAGTTGTCAAATGCTTACCCCTGCAAAGTCACAAGCTACAATTGAGTAAGAAAGAGCGATTTAAATGAACTCACTATTCTAGACTCTTAACCTAAGACAAAGCTTGACTCAACTTAAGGGCGGAGCACATGAAAATGTACCTGTCTAGAGTCGGTGGTTTCCTGCAGTTAGCCTGGTAAAGCACAAGATACAAAGTATTATTGGCATCGTTATCCCGAATTTAAAACAAACAAAGAATAATGGGCATTCCCGGACATATGGAGATGTCCATACGTTTTGCCAGTGATACGAAAGCTTTATTCTTATTCTTTTTTACCAACGAAGCACCATTTATCTTCCTTTTCTGATAGGTACAAAAATTTTCTCAGTTAAAGACTAGAATGCATACGAGTATTTGTTTTCAAAGTAATTGAAAATCTTACAATGCTCTGCATGTTGAACAGTGCTATGCTGAAACACATTCTGGAGATGCCTTGGGGGAATCGTTCTATTAACTTTATGTCTCTTGTTCACAACATTGAATAATAGTTTACCGTTTTGTGTTTCGTAATTGCTCAAACGGAACTCAGTTGTCTTATTTAAGCTGCTAGTTTTTCAGAGGATGTGGGCATTTCTTTCAATTTGTTAAATTGATACGTTTTGCATTAAAATATAATTTTACCAAGACATATTAGAAAATACATGAATTGGTAATTTCAGCAAAGCTTGATAAAGAACCACAAATAAATTAGATAGACTATCGTGTATATTTTGTTTTAAATGAATGATCCCTTTTTAGTAAATGAAAGTAGCTTACATAAACACTACATGTGTTCTCTATCGGATTAATGAATCATATGCATCAAACATGTATTTTATTGAAAGTTTGAAATCCTCATCAATAGTACTAAAATAAATGTCACTTCTAATGATTGCTAGACGATGTAAATGATGGATGCATTTAAGCATATTGTCTGGAATCCTTTTATATGTACACTGTCCAACATTTGGACATAATGAAGCGTCTTTGAGTTAATCAGTGCCTCGACACTGTCCTGTACATTAACTATAACATGATACAAAGATAATGAGGTCCAATGCTTAGTGAAATAAGAATTGCAAAACGATATTTAAGTATATAGATAGATAATTGATTATCTGTCGAAGTTAATAGGTAGCCTTTGCGCTGATAATGGCAATAGCCGCTATGGAGGGCAGTGAAATGTGATTGGTACGGAACTAGTTCTATTTACCACACGAATTTCATTTCAGATTTGCTCGATGTCAATTTAATTTTGTAGCTTAATGCATGAAATACCAGAAATCTAATAAAAGGGCTGCTTAGAGTTTCGAAAGACCGCTAATGCTATAGGAAATGTTTGGATGTGATTTTGTTTGATGGTATGATCGAATTCATTTAATTGGAATGGAATTCACGATTAGTTAAAATAAGGGTCTTTTAATTAGGCACGCAATCCAATTTATAACTTTTAATGTGTGTTAAATAATGCGCGAAAGGGCGTTTTGAGTAAGTTATATGAGAATAAATACTTATGTTAGCTTTAAGCATTTGAAAACATGATACTTCGTTTTTGTACTATTAAGTCTTTTAATTGAGCAAAGTTATTTCCCATTTGGGACGGTATCTTATGTAAAGCAGTTATGACGTCATCTGTAGACTATCAGGTGAAGATCGATTTCCATAGAATTTGATGAAGTTATAATTGTTTTACGTCAGATAGCGTCCAAATGGGAGGTAACTGTGAAACGAAAAGACCAAATACATAACATTTTGAAATGTAAACTTGATAGATGCAAGTGAAAAACCGTTAGACAAAAACATTGAAACAATATAACTTCGAAAATTTTTATCTAGATATAATTTATCAATGTTTATGTTCTCTTCTTGTTTAATTCTTTATTTGTTATAAAATCAATACCAAAGTTGTTTAGATTGGTTGACAAATTATTTGTGTATATTTCTTTTTACAGAAGTCGTTTTAAAGCCAAAGTCCATAGACTTACAACGGACACATAATAGATCAGACCATAGGACTAGTGAATTCGAAATTCCAAACTTAATTGTACGACGTGGTCAGTCATTTGAAATCAATATCACATTTGATAGTCATTTCTCGGAGCAAAATGACAGCATTGTTCTAACATTTGTCACAGGTAATTTGCTATATTGTACAAGCCGAAAAAAAAACTTCTTTAATATTTGTCTCTGTATGTATTTGCTGTAATTTTATAATTTGTAATCTTTTAAATCTAAATATTGCGATTTTTACATGTCTAAAACTTTTTTATTCTGATATTGCTCAGTTGATAAATTTTGATTTTAATTAATGTTAAGCATACCTAATATGCTATCACAAGTTTAATTTTTGCATATTGATTATTACCACTGAGTCAATTTGGAGTCAATAATGGACTGACAGTCCCCGTGGGTAATCACATACCCAGTTGTCAGTACTCCTGTAGTATATATGTGTATATACTTCACATGACAATGACTATGACAAAACTTTGTAAATATTCTAAAATTACGGGGTATCTCCCTCATGCACAGCTCGGTAATTTTTTGGTCTGACTTTAATGTCAATTTTGATCAATAGTGTGCTTTTTAAATATTTTTACAATTTCGACCTTGTGCATCTCATTAGGTCTTTTTGTTATACAGAGTTACTTTCCATTTGGGACGGTAAACGGTATGACGTTATCAAATTCTATGGAAACTGATCTAAAACTCAAGGAAATGATAGTTCACAAATGACGTTTTCATAAGAATTTGATGACGTCATAATTCTTTTACGTCAGATACCGTCCCAAATAGGAGGTAACTCTGTTATACGAAAAGACTCAATATGTTGCACTAAATTTATACTCGTACATATTTTCTGATACTTATTTTTTTTTTTTTTTTTTGATTAAGTGGAAGCTAGCTCTATATTCTCAGACAGGCTGTACGAGCAAATGTCAAATTAAGTGAAAGCTAGCTCTATATTCTCAGACAGGTTGTATGAGCAAATGTAAAATTAAGTGGAAGCTAGCTCTATATTCTCAGATAGGTTGTACGAGCAAATGTAAAATTAAGTGGAAGCTAGCTCTATATTCTCAGACAGGCTGTACGAGCAAATGTAAAATTAAATCTTATACCATGTTAACCTATATTTAACTGTTTGCATCATCTTAAAGGTTTCCATATCATTAGAAATAACATTATGTTAAAATAACAAATAGAAAATAATTAGCATACTCTAAATGAAGGCAGTGAAGACAGTGCAACGTAGATCATATGATTGATATGAATCGGAATTTTACTCATTAAAAGACTTTAAAAAAATAATATGAATGTTTAAGTACCATTTATGCATAACGACTGTTGAATTTGATAAGAGACAAAATGTTTTCCTAAGGTCGATTTTTATCTTAAAAACACAGTTCCTCCAAAACCACAGTTTGTTTGAGAAGATTCGTGTGTAGTATATGCATTGGAATACAAAAGTTAAAAATAACTGCTGTATGTGAATTAATTTTGATACATTCAATACCTAATAGATATAATACATATATATTACCATCTTGGTGGTATTGCTTCATATCTATATAATCGATACGATATTTATCCATACTATGGCCGTTTGAGAGACGCAATTTTCTTTGTACTCGATCAAAATGCAACCCCGTCCCTATTTGTATATATCTGATATATATCTGCGCTTTTCATAAGCTTGTTTATTTTAAATATGGGCGTATTGAATTTTTGCAGGACGTCGACCACTGCAAAGCAAAGGGACAGTAGTCCCGGTCAAAAAAGTACGTGAGATTCGGCAAGGATCATGGGAATACCAAGTAACTGGTGCGGAGGAAAGAAAACTCAACCTCAAAATATGTTCTGCTTCAAACGCAATTGTAGGCAAATACCAATTATTTGTGGATACAATCCATTCAACGAACGACGGCGTGACAAAAAATTATCGATACTGTCATCCTGATGATATTTTTATACTTTTTAATCCTTGGTGCCAAGGTACTGTCTGTTTAATATATTTTTATGCATATCTATAAACACGTTTTACTTTGCCCTTTTATAGGTGGAAAATTGTTCGCTATGCACCTACAACATTATGAACCGTAAACATGATAAATCCATATTCAGAACCTATAATATTCAATACTTATGACGTTTACGTTGATTTTATAGGTGATCAGGTATATCTCGCGGATGAGAATGAACGAGAAGAATACGTCCTCCGAGAAACTGGCCGGATCTGGATGGGTACGGTCGGAAAATTCTGTGTAAGGCCTTGGAATTTTGCTCAGGTATTTCTTTCTTGGTATATGCAATATAAATATGTTTTGTGCATGTGTATGTAATGTGTATATGTTTAATAAATTAAAAGCTGCAAATACACCTTTCGACATCATTTATTTGCCTATATTTAATTTCATGTTATTTTTCAATATTCAAAACATTAGCATTGGAATGTGTCGTTAATGTCTTTACACATATGAGCATGCACTGATGCTATGAGATATCTATTTGATACTATCAAATTATTACTGAGTATATCATCCAGTATAAGTCATAATAGTATACTGCTTACACCAATAGATAAGAATATATATATACACTAAGTAGATTCATGAAACACGCCAAATATTTACAATTTTCAATGTCACTCTAATTATAGTTTGATGACGTATGTCTCATGGCTGCATTATCCATAATGGAGAAATCGGAGTTAGGTGACCCTGCACGTGGAAACGCACTTCTTGTCGTCAGAGCACTGGCCAAAATTGTAAGTCAAATATGTTTGGTGGTCTCAGGAATATTTTTTTCATCAATATTTTCACATGTATCATGTTTATACCTAAATTATATCGAATGAATCCTTAATGCCGTTATTACATGTAACAGATAAGTATATTGAGAACTTTTCTCAATAGAAATGTATGTACTATATCTTCCTATTACTTCTTATAAAGTCGTCATGTTCAGTAATGGCAACGCATATAATTCAGTCACATGACATAGTCCGCCAGTAAAGGCATAAAGAAGAAAACAAAGAAGTACCAAAGGGTAAACCATATCTCATAGTCCATGGAATAAAAGGACAATATCGTGAATAGTGTCATATTCAGACAAATGCGAAATGAAGAAACAAAATTAGGAGAATTAGTGACACTCAGTTTATATTCATTTGGTGTTATTTACCAGTATATGTTCCATCTGACCGAACCATACATTATAAGAAGAAGTATTAAGCAGAAGAAAAGCTGATCAGTGGGAAAAGATTCATTCATAGTGTGCTGAAAAGTAAAAGTTTTTGTACAAAGTAGTCTTAATTCAGCAAATACTTGAACCAACTTCCACAAAAAATGCATCAAATACATTAATAAATTACAGAAGTTATCAATTTTATGATATTATTTGCCCTGCAATGAAAAGACATGTTTCAAAAAATGAGAATGACATTTGAATTATAAAACAAAAGAAAGAAAAAAGAGGAAAAAAATATATGAAGTTAGAGTGCCAATAAACAAACAATTATAAAAGAATTTACGTCAGCGACAAACAAACAAAATGTGTTTAATATTACTTCAGCAAGGGACTTCATCATATACAAAACCTCTTTTGAAAATGAAAGTAAAGTAAATACGAAAGTAATTGATACTAAATCCCAGTGGCACTCACAACAACGCACCAGGATGGACATTTGCGAACATGTTAAAATAAGAGTTGAGATCAGGTGCCCGATAGGGTGTCTCCTGTTAAGCTAGCTCGGTAGCTCCATCTCCAACACCCAGAAGGATTATTAGGTGAATCAAAGGAAATAGGTCGTTGTAAATTCCACAGTGGTAGGTTTTTTACATTCTTTCATTCATTCTTGAAAAATTATCATATAAATTCATCATTCAAAGTTTTTCACACTTTGCCACTAAGTGGATACCATTACTGGTTGATCGTTACTTCTTGGGGTACCATAAGCCCAGGTTTCAGTGCTTCTATATTGACCGAAAAATATGCTTACATATAGATTATTCTTAAAAAGTGGAATATCTTCCTTTTTCACAGCTTTGTCTTTAGATGGGTTATTGATTTTATGTCAATCAAGTAATTTTTTCAACTATTAATACTTTGGTTTTCCATTTTCAGTTTCTAGTATCACTGAAGCGACATTGGTTGGCGAAATGCACAGAAAGTGTGCTCAATAAATACATGCATACATAATTTTATATCTGTTTTTATATCTGTTATTGTCTCTGTATTAATACGCGCAGCTAATGGACCAGAGGGCACCATACGCTCACCTTTCAGTGCTTCTGTACTAACACGAAATATATGCTTCAAATCATTCTAAAACTAAGAAATATCTCAGTCATGCACAGCTTATATGGGTCTTTTGGTTCTTACTTGTAGTTAATTTGGTTATCATTTTGCTCTTCAACTGTTTATATTTGGATTACTAGAGTTTTGGTCTTGAACATCACTGGAGAGAGATAAGTTGTCAAACTGGGAACATGGTGCACATATGTTTTTATGTTTATTATTGACCACCTGGAGATTCTGGTATCGACCATAAATGTTTTTTCCATAAAATTACGAGGCTAGGATGGAAAACCTGAATACATTCCCTATTTCGTTTAACATTATTTAATAGCATGGGGAAGAAATCCAAATTTCCTCTTTATCGATTTTTAGTTATGAAAATATATTTAATTCTAATTTAGTACCGCATTTACGTTTACAAGCGGAAATGATGGAAATTAAGCAAAGACTTAATGGTATTTTTGATTGAATCCGTTTATACATAATCCCTCTGCAGATAAACAACACTGAAAGAGATGGAGGAGTGATTGTAGGGAACTGGTCCGGGAAATACGATGACGGTATGGCTCCTTATGCTTGGAATGGAAGCGCTGCCATTCTTGAAGAATTTTTAAAGAAACGCAAAGGGGTTAAATTTGGACAATGTTGGACTTTTGCTGCCTTAGCAACGACAGGTTTGATTTTCAACAGAATTTGTATTTAGTTGTGAATAAATCAATCCACCATCTTGAGGCAAATAGTGACAAACTAACTAATAACTTTTATATAGAGCCCATATACTTACTTGTTAAAAATACATATCAATAGTACGTTTATGCTAATATTTATCCAAAATGTTGTAACTGAAACAATACCGATATGTGACCGTGTTTCGACATCTGGTTCATCTTATTCATATTAATAATATCAACTTATTTTACATATGAAATAGATTAAGAGTGCATCTCCACATATATCTTATATCATCACTTCTAAAAATATTGCAGTATTCCGTGCTCTTGGAATTCCTACTCGTTGCGTTACCAACTTTCGATCAGCACACGATAGTGACTTCAGTGTGCAGATTGATAACTACTGGACAAAGGAAGGCAAACCCAGAAAGGCTATGGATGACACCATATGGCAAGTGATACAATATACATTTCTTAGTTGTAACAGATACTGTTCTGTAAGAAGTAATTTGTTTGTTAATTTTGGTGGTTTGTCATTACTTAGTGTAACACAACAGGGTCGTATGAAGCATTTCAAAAGTGAGGGATCAAACATTGAACTTTGTTTCGTTTCGTAACGTGATAACAAAATGGTTTTTGACAGGCCAAAAAAGGAGGGCAGCCCTTTGCCACACCCACGGTTCCCACGGAAATGCCACAAGGTTTTTCGTCCTGGGTGGGGCAACCAATGTTTAAAAAATTAGACAACTCAATAAACATCATATACTATCCTGGCCATTCAATTCGTGAGCTTCAAAAATTGCAAATAACATTGCGATTTTCTAATTTTATTACTGAGAAACCAATGTACATTACTGTCAGATATATTTTGTCGTAGGTAATGACACCAAATGTCTTGAAATAACAAATATTTAATTTGATACAGAAATTAACATGGCTAGTAAAGACTGCTCCGTGGAAGAATAATTTTCAAATAGCGAAATCTCTTACCATGCCGACCGATGCATTTAGCGATTAAATTTTACCATAAAAACATAGCAATAAATTTCTTCTCATCTAAATTAAATTTTCTTTTATTAATTCTATCCTACTGAAGTTTACAAATGGAAGTCTTATTCAAATTAGATAATACAAGATAATCTGTATGTGACATGTAATGTTACAACTTTGTTCGTTGTTTATATGACAAGGGCACGATTTTGTTGTCCAGGTGTGATACCTACCGTTGACATATAGTATGACAACCATCATCCTATTTTAACCGTTTGAAATGCATGGATAATATCCAAAACAATAAAAAACCATAACAATTAATCTTTGTGTAGTTTATTTTGATAACCTATTTTTCTATATGAATACTAATACAGATATATAAAGTGCACCCTGATTTTCAGGGATTTTCATGTTTGGAATGAATCATGGTTCAAAAGAAGTGATCTGATCGAGGGATATGACGGATGGCAAGCATTTGACCCTACACCACAAGAATGTTACGAAGGTAGCTTTCAATGCAGAACAAATTACAAACACAAAACAAAAGAATACACAGATCTTCTTAAGACACGTCAATTGATGATGGTTAAACTTCTAAATACGTGGTGTTGTTTTAATTTCAAATGACTATACACGAATTGGAATAACAATTGTTTAAAAATTGTTTGTGGGGAAACGACACAGTAAGTAGAACAAGGAATACCTATAGTTTTTAGACTACATAAAAGTTTTATTGATCATAAATTTTAGATGCACCTCTCTCTCATTACGCTATATTTCCGGTAAATGGGAAGGTAGACCCATTAAACCCCACACAAATTGTGTGGCATTTGTCTGTTACGCAATCAGATAAAATACCAATATTTCTATGGTGACATCCATATGTTTAGCAATCCATTATGTCGCTTGCATGTCTGTTTACATCTTGATCATAACTAGGTGTAAGGTGATGGGATAAACCGTATCCAAAGCTATAGCTGATAAGTATATCATTCAGATGTGATTAAAATCATTTGATATAATTATTTAAAACAAAAACAGGTGTGCAGTCGGTACCACACCTGCACTACAAGCGAATAGTTTTATTGGGGTTTTGTACTTTTTTCTTCTTATACCACTGAGTCAGATGTTTTTCCCTCTCTTTAATGTAAGAGAAAAGTAGAATTTAATCTTGTGAGCATACCAAAATCACGAAGCAAATACATAACATTGTATTCCAGGGGTATTTACATGTGGCCCGTCCTCTGTCAAGGCCCTAAAGGAAGGAAAACTATACCTGGGATACGACGCCAAATTCCTATTTGCTGAAGTGAATGGGTATTTTGTTAACTGGACCGTAGACGCCGATGGTCAAATGACACCACTTACGACCAGTAAAAGCATTGTGGGACGATATATCAGTACCAAGGCTGTGAATACGATTTCTCGGGATGATATCACCTCAAATTACAAATACAAGGAAGGTAATGCTCTGTTTGATATTGTGTCTTCTAATTTTCTAATGAATTTACCAATAACATTTTATCTTTTAGTCTTCTTGTTTAATTTCTATGGCCAGATTGTAATTATTTTCATGCATTAAATTTCACGCAATTGTATTTCATAATTTTGGAACGACATGACATGGCACTGTTTCGCTCTAAAAGGAAAATACATAAATGAGTTGATTAGCTTACAAAATCTGCCCTTTCAATGACCTTAAACAATGTTCCTATATTTTTCATATCTGTTTATATAGAATAAAAAACCAAGAAATAAGACGTGTATTCCTCGTTGGCATCTGATCTCACTTCAGTGTCTCTAGAGATCTGCTTCGCCCATTGTTACTCGCTTTGTGATGGTGAAAGGGAAAGGCATCTTATTTAGCTGTAAGACAGAAATCACCAAGGAAATATACAATTAAACTTGGTGACGTGTAATGCAGAACATGCAATGACATTTCAAATATATTGATTGTACAGCAGATACGTTACCGACTTATGACGGTCAATTGAGTAACAAACGGTACAGAATTGGTGTGGTTAACCGGATTACGGTCTCCACCTTCCCACTCATTGCAAATGCAGTACAACATTACAATCAAAACACACATTCAACATAGTTACCATCAACCCTGTTCTAAGTGTTTGAGAGAAGGTAACCGATGGTGGTCACTTAGAACAGATAATATTTAATACAGGTAGATTTTATTTTGGTAATTCAAAGTAATAACCGAGTAAGGCGGTTTTTAATCTAAAAACAGTTTTATAGCACGTTTCACCGTGCATAAATTGCAATACCGTTCATACCTCAACTCCTCTGATTGTTCTTGGTACTGGTTACCAATTTCAGTGTAATGTAAGAATTTATTCTCTGTATGCAGAGTCTGATAAATCAACATTCTACTTTTTGCATCCCTCTGTATACGGGAAACTTTCTTTTGTCATGTAGGAACTACGGAGTATAATAATGCATTGGAACAGGCAGAACAGTTTTGCGGTGGCATAAAGTTCATGCATGTACCACAAAATGTGGCCAGTGACATTGAGTTCGTTTTCGTCGGAAACAGTGATAAATCCGGAGACATTGAGGTGACCTTGAAGATGAAAAATAATAGTCAGGAAACCCGGATTGTGGATGGCTATATATGCGCAGCGTCTGCTAAATATACAGCAGTTGTTGGCAACGATTTAAAGGAAAGCATGGCAACGAATGTCATTGAACCTAATGCAGGTAGAGTATAGAGCATACTGTATGTATCATTCTTCATTTGTTTGGTTCTTTTTAACCTATTAAGAGAATACTTCCTACGAAATTTTTGCACTGTTTTAATCATCATTTTGCAAATTATGAAATATTAGGAGCGATATAACAACTTTATTTTGTGATTTAGTGGATTCTTATATAAATATAGAACATATATACCTTATAATTAAGTGCACCATATTCGCATTTCGACAACTTAGGTCTCTTTAGTGATGATCGTGGCCAAATGATTGGAATTCTCAAAATATATAAATATTTGAAGAGCAGTATTGAAACCTTACTGACCGAAAAGTAAACCAAAGAATCTATCTAAGGACAGAGCTATGCATGAGGGAGATGCTCCTTAGTTTTAGAGTGATTTACTTAATTTGATAACTGAAAATTTGAAGTATATATTTCATGTCAGTACAAAAGCACTGAAAACTAGACTTATGATGCCCTCGGGAACGATCAATCCACCAGCAGTGACACCGGCCTAGTGGTTATAATAAATATAGAATATGTATACCTTATAGTTTAGTGCACCATATGCGCATTTCGACAACTTATGTCGTTTTATCGATATCGTTGCATGCGATAAAATGATAAGTAGCAAATATAAACGCCATATAACGGATTCATGTCAATACAATTTTCGCCAATGAATTTATAAAGAAACGTACTCTTGAGAGATGTATTTGAAATTTCATGATTCTCAGGGCCTGAAAATGTGATGTAGACTGCAGGAATTACATAGAGAGAATAGATCGTTAATCATTACAATACCTTAAACACACTCATTTATCTCTCCATTGATTCTTCTCATGCTCAGTTTATTTTTTCGGTATTTTTCCCGAACTTTCAGATAGTATACCACTGTTTTACGATTTTTTCTATTTCAATTTGAAATTCTTTCCACAAGAAGAGCAACGCCTATGTTGCAAACTATACCCGTCGCTTATTTGAGAGAGAGAGAGAGAGAGAGAGAGAGAGAGAGAGAGAGAGAGAGAGAGAGAGAGAACAAGTTTTTAAAACTTAAAAGAATAACTTTCTGCAACAACACTTATAACTGTAAAAAAAAAGTCAGTCATAAAGAGAATGAGTACACATTGTGACGATCAGAGACCGAAGTACTTCTCTGTCTTTGTATTATTTAAAAGGTGCAATGTATCAACGTTTTGCGTATGACCTTGACTCTTAACTTTAAAACATTTAGGCATTGTTCTTTTTGTCATCAAGAGCTTGTGTAAAAAGTCTGACGGTCCTTTCAAAGTAGTCTGTATTTTGTTTACTAGGTTTATGAACAATGTTAAGCATGTGACCTTGACTTTTGATTGCAGGCGTAGTCCAGTCATTTTAAGTAGTATGACTACTAAGTTTGACGGTGCTACATGTTGCTCCACAATTTGTTCTAAATCAGACTTTATCAAAAACTTTTGTATAAAAAATTAAAAAAAAAAAAGGGGGGGATTCATTCTCCTGTCGTGTGATCTACATTTACAACGAATAATCGTCCTGTCCAAAATGGTTGATAATTAACGGTGTCCTTTGACCTTTGACCCCTTAACTTGAAAAATGAAGGCATCGTCCTCTCAGCAAATGTAGTTAGAGTAATTTATAATAGTATATATATATATATATAATAGTTTATAATAGTCCTAACCCAAATTGTTCGGTCTATCATATGTTTTAAAGCTTTATTATCAATGTTTAGCGTGTGACTTTGACATTTGACCTCTGAACCTGAACAATAAGACTTCGTTCTCTTGTTATAAAGAGTATGTATAATGTATGATAAATTTGACCTTCATAGTCCGAGTGGTTTGATCTGTATCATACTTACAAGCTAAGTGGACAGATAGACCAACAGATATACAGACCCTCAGCGTTATACCATAATAGTAAATTTGAAATTCAAGTGCAAATATGTCTATTAATTCTTAAGTACTTTTTATTTGATTTTTTCACTTCTAATCATTTTGTTGAAAGTAATCTTCGAGAAGTGTTTTACTCATATCATGTAACTGCGAACACAGTTCACACAACATTAATTTAAGATTTTATAACAAAACTAAAGGAATGAAGCACATTTATCAAGAATAATTCCAATAAGTATGAAAAAAGTTATCTTGTGTTTAATTATATTTGTTTCTTTTTATTTGCAGAGAACAATATATCTCTTGTCTTAAAAGCGTCAGAATATCTTAACACCATAGATCCAGATAGTCACGTGACACTTTATGTCATGGCTAAGGTTAAAGAAACAGATCAGTTCTTTATCAAACGTAAAGTGTTTTGCATTGATCTTCCAAATCTGGAGCTAAAGGTAAAATCTTGTTAAAATGCCATTTTCCTTTCTCCTTTATATGATTAAGCGCAGTGGTTTAGAATTGCATCAATCAGTAATAACTGTGTTATAAATGCAATGCGGTGTATCGTGTATTCCTCAATGAAAATGTATATCCTATCGTGTGATATTTCCAGTGTGAATGCGCAACTTGCTCTAACTGAATGAAATTGTAAAATACTTATCAATTATATTCTCAACTCGAAGTAACTTAATGGCTATCTAATGACTAATTCAAATTAAAATAAAAAGAGAAACATATTCTGTTACTACAGGACACCACTGCTGTCAGCAGTAAGACCAGTTATATTCATATAAAGCCAGTCCTTTATCTAAATAACGTAAATTTATGTATTAATTGGAAACACTGCTCACCGAACGGTGAAGTAATCAGGCGCATAGCTTAGCTTCTCTCTGAAAGCTATGCCCAAAATGAAAGATATCGAGGTACAGTTAGATACACATTGAAAAATATATCTTTGTCCAAATCGGGTTTATGACATTACCAAAATATTGCCAAGCGTAAAATGCAATGTAATGTTAAATACGAAAATCCACCGATGCAATGCCACTCTGGCATTTACAATAATAGGGACACGGTAGACATCCAAGAGGCGCCTAGGAGGAGCAAAATTAGAGGCCATAAAATAGTAATCAAACGCTGCACGCAGGAGACGAATGTGGACTGTGTAGGAAGTTCACAAAGTATCAGAAAATAGATATAAAACATGGTCGTCGTTGTCCGTCATGGGAAATCCTTTTACGACATCCACAAAGACCTAAGCCATCGAGTACCATGATAATTACCTAGCGAGTACTCAAAAGACAAAACGTACATTCTTATTATACACATACTTTTTAATTATAGGCTTTGTGCATGTATTTTAAAAAATAGTTAGAATTACAAATTTTCTTTTCAACTTTTCATTTTACGTTTTAGACGGATGGAACAACATCGGTGGGAAAACCATTTGATGTGGTGATTAAACTGAGTAATCCACTGTCAGTTCCTCTCACTGGCATTCATATCAACATAGAAGGTCCGGGTATGCAAAAAGTCTCCACCCTCAAGATCAAGTAAGTGCCAATCATTGCCGATTGGATTTTCGATAAAATGATAAAAGTCATGGAGTGGGTGAATGTCTGATGTGGGTTATGAAAACCTGAGTGCTTTAACTCCCCTCACTAAGTTATGCTTAGCGATGAAACAAGATAGCACATCAAATCAAATTATGAAAAAACCGAGAGCTATAGTTTTATAGGTCTCTGTGTGAAAGCATGAGTGGCATCTTGTCACGGTATGATTATACGTTTTGTTAATTTACGTAAAACGACAAAAATGAAAAGACAGCAAAGCTAGATAACTGTTTATTATATTTGTATTGGTAACACTTAATTTGAATACATTGCATTTTGTTGATCAGGAAATCTGTGGGACCAAATGAAGAGATTAGGGAGACATTACAGCTGAAATCGAGACGGCCAGGCCGAAGGGAAGTCATTGCTTGTTTATATAGTAAGCAACTATGCAACGTGACAGGTGTTATAGAAGTTGACGTGTTACCGGAAGTCAAATCATAAATTGTATCCGAAAATTAGTAACAACCACTAGCAGTATTATTAGAAGATTCGATGTCAGAAAACAAGTGCTACCGAAAACAACCGAATATATGCTACCGTAAAGGTTTAAGTGCTGCTGACATACTACACATTTCCTTTTCTGCTAAAATATGTTTTGGATATGAATATTATCCGGTGTACTATTCTATTATTCGTTTTGTGATATTCATCGGATGCAATTGAAATGCCACTTATTTATTATAATCTATACCAAGTATTACAGTTAAAAGTTAAGTTAAAAATAGAAGGAACTTTTTAAAACATTATTTCATGGTTATTTTTTCTGTAGTTTCTTTTTGGATGCTATGGTTACCATATTGTTTTTATTTAGGTAAATATATTGAAGGACATCGGTACGTCTTAGTTGCTGTATTTAAGGATAATATTGTTTGCAGTGCTTACTGAATAAATACTCTTCTATTTCTTTATAAGAAAATTTTTGAATAAATAAACTGCTGAAAGTCTGTCATAATATATACTTAATGACAATATGAATACTAAACAGATCATGTCGAGATATTTGCGGTTACTTAACATACATTGCAGTATGCACATTTGAAAAAATAAATCTCCAGTAACACCTCTGACAACACTTAAAATTACACTCAAATTATGTCAAGAAAAAAGTTGTTCCTAGGTAACTGCATGTCATAAGCATTCCTTCATACATCCTACCCAATTCCTACACCAAATATCGTACCCAATTATTACACCATAAATTACATTAGAGAATCAGCTGTGTTTTAGATAATAGAGGACATAATATGTTACATGCTACACGTATTGAATGGGGATTGCATTATATTAATGCGGAAAATCACGTTAGGTAAAGTATGACGAGGAAAAAAATTTTCTTCCTTAAAACTTTCGTAAAACACGAGTATGTTAAAATAACATAAACCTGTATATTATGAATGGCATTTACTTGATACATATCTTCAAATAGAGTGATAACGAGGTACTAAACAGTAGCAGTGTATTGACAGTATTGGCATTCCTGTATTACGTAGACATCTGGCGTGCGACTGAGTGCCATTGATGTGTAAATATCTCTTGCCAATCCGCCATTCTTTTTATGAGCTTGGAGTCATCCCTATCTAATTGGCTCTTTACTATTCCTGATCGATATAAACAGTGTAATATATACTTCAATCAAATCAATGTAAAAGACAAGGAAACAAGAAGGAATTTATATCTATTTCACTGTATTTTATATATTTGGATACGTAGAATTAATTATTAAACATTGTTAAAGACAACCAAACATATTATTATTAGGTTCTAAAGTAATCGAATAAATAACATTTTCAATTTTTATTGATATAATTTATAGAATAAGTGTCTTATTTTGTGTTTTAATGCAGGAATAAATTACAATGGCGGATGCATTTATTAGCGTTAGCGCATTTTTTTTTTTCATAAATTCATCAAACATTGTAATTGATTTCTGCAAGAAAAACACAAAATTAGACACTTAATCTATATATATCCGCTTTTAAAGCCAAAATATCATATTGGATATTCTAATGCATTCTGTTTGTAAAACGCGATCACTGGCTGTCCGATTTAAAAACTGCAAGGGTATTCACGATACCCCTGCAGTTTTTGATATGATGTCACGATACCCTGCAGTTTCTGACTTGTGATGTCACGATACCCTACAGTTTTTGATATGACTGTGTTTAGCGACTTGGCTTAGAAAACCATAACTCTGTGCTTCCAGTTGTGATTATTTTTGTCAAATGCGCTAGAATGGTGTTACCATGCTTGTGTTTTACCAAAACTGACAGGGTATCGGCGAATACCCTGTCAGAAATTTCCGTTTCACAGCTCGGCTAGCGCCTCGTAGTGAAACTCAATTTCTGACAGGGTATTCGTCGATACCCTATCAGTTTTGGTAAAACACCCACGTGGTAATCCCTAATTTCCATTTCTTATTTATAAACCTCATCAGCAAATCATTTCGGAGAGATGATATAAATACGAAATATCACAACTACAATAACGTCAACATACACGCGGACATTGTGATTGTTATGTCGTCATATAATTATGACATGTGTTGCCCACATAAAGTACCCACATCGAGAACAATGGATTTGGTATGTGACTAAATGCAAACCGTGACGGATTTTAGTAGTTGTGATACTCCGTATTGAAAAAAAAAAGCTGGTGCCCCATGACAACGTAACATTTATCCAGAATGACAATAATTTCGTCGAATGTCAAGCAATAGACGATCTAAATATTTTACATGAATATAAAATATATAAAAATATTCTGCCGGGGTTTTCATTTTGACGTAAAGAACTAGTAGTGATGTCACAAGTTAAGCAATAACGCCAAAAAAAAAATCCCGGCAAAGAGTTGCATGTCGGGTCTTGGGCCGTCATATCATGTAAAATATGAAGATCGTCTATTTTGCGCAAAATACGACTTTGATTACGTCACACAGTCTTGGAAATGTCGAACATTTCATTATGACGTCTTCATATAAGAGTAGCAATCAAAAGTTTGCCAAACATCGCTTTCTGTGCTGAAAAGTGGATCAAATATGGGGCGTTATGACGTCGCTGATCAATGTAATTTATACAGAAATAAAATACATATGTCGTGAAAGCTTTATCTCAGGCAATTACAGTGGTTGTGCTTATACAAATATATATATATATATATATATATATATATATATATATATATATATATATATATATATATATATATCATAACAATAACACATCTGTAGCACACTATAATAAGTACAATTTTATCACATGCATACGTTAGGTAAACACACACTTTACAAGTCGGAAACAATGAGGTGTCATTTCTCGTCAGTGTGTATAACCAACATAGTCTTCTGTAGCATTAAGGTACACCATGCTAGAAATAAAGATATATACAGTATAATTAATTGTAAATAACTGCACATAAAGTGCAATATGTAAATATAGAAAATAAATGACACGAACTTTTAATTTTAGTAATACAGATTCTATGTGAACTTTGTTACTTTTTGACTTAAGGTAGAGTATCATTATAGATTACATATATTTAGAATTTCATATATTCGCTTACATATTAGGATTATAGGACTAGGATTAGCTGAATAGGATTTGTATTATACTATAGACCTTTTCACAATCACTGCGGTCTTACAATACGCGAGTTTCGAGATACCGATCCTTACCGACATTTTTCGAATTTAACGCGCTCCTCGTGCCAAAGATAGGACATCCGTCTCTGTGTAAAGTTAATGACCCTCTCTGCTTTAACGCGAATAAATCAACAAATACATGAAGGACAATCATGTTTGTATGTTCAAATAGATTTTAAATCAAAGGCGGGAAGCCATAAAGGCATCGAGCAGGATTGATTATCAAGCCGTTTAAAGTGCAAGTGGGACAATGAGCAACTATGTTGATTAATTTCTTTAAATTAACTATGACTGGATGCATGAGACAACAAAGGTATGATAGTAGGTCTCCGGACATTTGTCCTGGCAAGCTAAACACTATAGCTGTCCTAACGGGACAAATACCCCACGCGGCAAAATAGTTGAACATGCAATAATTCAGGAAGCTGAACATTTAGTCTTGTCAAAATCCAATCAGACATGAGTTTAGTCACCAAAGAAACAGCGACCTTGAAATATGCCACTCCCTTCGGCCATGGACAACAATCCTGTGAAATATTATCCAAATCTATTGACCCAATAACAAAATATTGCTTGGACAGGATCTTTAACACCAAGTACACCGTGACCTTGATTGTTGACCTTCGGTCAAGGTCATGAAACACCCTTGGGTCATGGGCAATAATCCTGTGAGATATTATCCAAAATTATTGAGTAAATAAAGACACGACCCGGACACGATTTTAATAACAAAGTCCACATTGAACTTGACCTTTAAACTTGGGTCAACGCCATGACACACCCTTGGGCAATGGGCAATAATCCTGCGAAATATTATCTAAATCCATCAACCCCATATAAAGATATGGCCCGGATAGTATTTTAACAACCAAGTCCATAGTAACATCCACCTTTGATATATGATCTTGGGTCAAGCTCATGACACATCCTTAGGCAAAGGGCAACACTAAATCCATCCGTCCAGTAAAAAGATATTGTCCGGACAGAATTTTAACAACCAAGTCCACATTGACCTTGACCTTTGATCTTGGCTTAAGGTCATGATACATCCTTGGGTCATGGGCAACAATCCTGTGAAATATTACCCAAATCTATTGACCAAATAAAAAGTTATGCTCCGGACACAAAGTGGCCTAGGATTTACTATCAAAGAGGTCTTAAGCCAAGGTCAAGTTCAAAGTGACCAAATTTTGGTATTTGGTACATGACACATCCCGTTCCCATGAGACATTTACATACCAAGTTTGATCATCCTGAGTCCTATGGTACATAAGTTATCAAGCGGACACGAATCGGGACGCACGGAGAGACGGACATGGTGATTCCTATATAGGAACCCCCCCCCCCCCCCAAACTTCCTTGGCGGGGGTATCATGGTAAATATTTCCAAGTCCTTGAAATTTGAAATCCAAAGTCTATAGAGTACATCGACGACTCTGGTGCAGTAACTCTCGTTACAACGGCCATGTCTGTATTTCTGAATTTTGCCGTTTAAACAAATTTAAAATTGCTGATATATACGAATTGCTGCTATTTCGTATAAAATTATATGAATCAAAATTTTTCAATCAATAAACTTGGAGACAACTATAATTACGGTCATTACCGAACTCTATTGTGTTCTGTTTAATTTATATGTATAGTGTATGTAATGTATAAAATATTTACCGTAATTTTTACGTAGAAATACTTGGTGTAGAATAAACATATTCCAGTTCCTGCATAATTAATGTTTTATTGTTTCAAATGAAGCCATATCAGGGAAATATAGTTTAGTTCTTAAACTATACATCCTTGGCCATATGTACAGGTAAACACATGTGCTTTGTATAAAGCAAATAAAAGACTAAACCGCGTGCCGGATATTTGTGCCGGTGTATAGAATTTTAATTGGTATGGAAATGTACATTTGTTCCGTGCTGCCGATGGCAGAAGGCGAATATGCCGGTATAAAGAACACAAATAAGAGCATGTACTTTTATTACGGGCAGATTTCTGCCGATTTCGGAATATGCAGTTATTTCGAGTGACGTTGTAACGAGAGTGGACTGTATATACCATTGAGGTTTATTAACAACAAATAATGCAAATGCAGTACAAACTTTCAAAATTCAATTCACTGCTGTATCTACAGTTGCATATTCATAACTACGCACATAGTTCACAAATCGATCTTTAATGAAAACATGACATCATGTATCCTTACGCCCCAATATCTAAGTTTATAAACAACATTTGGAACAATCTCGCCTTTTACAGTACATGAAAAAGGTCGAGGATATCCGAAAGCATAAACGTCGAATTTGACCCTTGGTTAAGGTCAAATCTTGTATATACCTTCGCATAATTTAATCATGAATCACAATGTTTACGTATGTCATTTACGTCACATTGCATATTAAACATTTCTACGAATAAATGTTTCAAGGCAATAGAAGAAAATCAGGAAGTATAATTGCATTTCTAGAATCTGATATGTGCATTCAAAAGAAAGTACTGTTTACTTTCGCGAATGAGATTTGGCCAGGAATGCGGCGAAGAGGTAAAATTTTTACGATCCCTATAGGCTCTCGATCATGCTTCGATGCCTAAAAAATAATAAAACTGAGAACTACTGTACTGTATAAGTGATCTTTTTGGGGCGATTTAGATCTTCAGTACAGCAGATCCCGGTGGAAAGTTGGCTTCTATAAAGAATTATGAAAATCATTGGAGATCATTTGGCAATGCTCGACAAATCAGTATTGGTAGTTTCACTAAAACATCCCTTATAATTCACAATTACCGAGATATGCTTTACGATAACGGTCAGCGGTGTCCCATCTTTCCCTCAGCTTGCGTCTCCAGGAGCACATAAAAACCGAAAAGTGACGGTCCGGATTTGTATTTCGAAACTGACGTATTGGTATATGTGCAATAGTCCTTCCGGGAGGTTAGCTACAAAATTTTAACATCGTGAACATTTTTCAGCAATTGTAGAAGATCACTTTTCTTTCAGGTTTGTAGATAATCTCCCGGAAGGGCTGTTGAGCATATACGAATTGTAAGACCGCAGTTATCGTGAAAAGATCTATTTAAATTTTTGTTTATTGTTAGATTTTATGTTGGTATCTGCCTTTTCCTTTTTCACTTTTGTTTTGCATTTATTTTTTTTTCGGGGGGGGGGGGTATGTTTTTGTTTTTCATTTACTTAAGGAAGGAGGAGAATTTCATTAACCATAATTCATATCAACTTACTCATAATAGGTGAGGTCAGCTTTTGGAAATACTTTCCATAAACAATAGGAAAATATATGAGTAGTCCACTGAATATGAAGAACACAGCGTATATAAATTGCACCTTAGGAGTCTGTATGATGGGTGCTAGTACTAGATATGATGACACCAATACCACCAATACTGGTATTACTATGGGTACCTAAAAAGTAAAGGACAATTGTATTTCTCTGATAAACAAACAATGTTTTTCATACGTTTATGATGTATGAAACCTTTATCAGCCATACTCATAATGAAATGAAAGCATACAAAACGCAACGAGTATCACATAGAAACCAACATTTATATAATGGATTAGATGTACAAATTATATCTCTTGCATGATGAACACAGCAGAAACTGGGGAAGTAAAATCATTTGTAAATTACAATGACTTAAATCGAAAAGTGCTAAATCTCTAAAATGAAACACACACACACACTGTGTATAGTACTTGATAACTTTAATACTGCATACTCTTACAAAGTGCCGATGATGTGTTTTAGTATACTACACAACTAGCATTGTTGAAATATTCTAGAATATAAAGAATTCGATAAAGTCTTACTCTGTAGTCTCTCCTGACGCCAGGGTCTGTGTATCTTAAAAGCAGTAAAGTAAATGCCGTGAATCCATACACCAGCCACGCTATAAAGCTGTAGAAATCTATCAAGGCACTTAGGTCTCCAGGTAATACCAGCATAATACCCATAAAGGCCTGAAAATATACTTCAGTGACACACATTGTATGTAACACAGAATAATATATGACGATCTCCAATTTTTCCCTCTTTGAAACTCATAAAAACTACTTGGATACGAATAAATATCGACATGTAAATAACATAAATCTTATTGTGCAAGATCATAGGGCAAATATGGTTTGATACTTTCTTTTACTTAACCACACCATTTGTTTGGCTTTTGTCAAATTAAATGACCGTCCTAAGTCGGAATCGTAATTGCACTACAATCAAATATTTTTGTAATGTGTTATATGTGCTAGTATATTATTGATATTCATGAATTGTATAGCTCAATGGTGACTTCTGCCACATAACTCTTCTTTTTTCTTTCTAAACATAAGAAACAATACATCTGACTCCACTCTATGATATGTAATATCACTGTTTTTTCTATTTATATAAAGAACAAACAAAACTCCAAAATGTTATACTAATGTGGTAAACTGAAGATTTTCTACTAGTTTCGCTAAACTTGTGACATTTTTGGGTCTTATCTACTCAATTCGGTTTCAATAAAACAAATCAACTATATCTAGGAAATTTGCCATCCCACTAATTCCCGTCCCTTTAGAATAAGTCGGATATATTTTCTTATTTCAAAGATACATTGTTATGTATAGCCTAGCAAATAGTGAGTTATATGAGTAATCTGCAAAGATACCGAGCGGTAGTCAATAAAGAGCATCCATTTTACTCGAGATATATGTCACCACGAAACCCCGGAAGCACCACTGGAGTGATCAGTTGTCATGGAGGAGTGGGTGAGTATCCCCTGCTGACCGGTCACATCCGCCGTGATGATCTATTGGCTAAACTGAATATTCATACCAGCAAAATATGAAATATACTAATTTATACAGAATTCCTGATGACAAAACCATTATACTTATATTAGTAGGCGACATATACCATAAGAGCTACGGAAGGCAGTGGCGTTTTCATGCTAATGCTTATAAACGAAAACATCTGCGGAAAGTGTCCCTCTCTTGCAGCAGCAAAACACAATCTGAAAAGTGAAACCTAAATCAAAACGGAAGAAATATTGATTAATTTATTTTCAATGAATATTTATGTTTAACAAGGCTAATCATATCAAAGGTTTTATTTAGTTATCTTACAAGAAATAGATAAAAATAGATAGTTGATATATAAAATTTAAGTAATATATGAAGTGAAGCTTCGGTGATTCCGTGCAAATAGCGGAAACACATGATCGAACGAAGAAGAGATCATGTGCCGAGGGAATGTAAGCATTTTTGCGATTAAACCTGATTCTTCATACTCGTAAAGCATTCACTACTTTTGTTTGTAAAATGTTTTCACGCTAAACAGTTTGTTGGTTTAAGATAAAACGATAAAGAAATACAGGTACATGAATTATCTGTATACAAACTTACCTGCCAGAAGCAAACAAGCAACCGTTAGCTGCTCCAAAACAAGATATAAAAACAAATACAGGCATTATCCATGCCATTACTCCTAAAACATGTTGGCCCCAAGACTGCAAAGAAATGGCAAAACAGTGCAATAATATAGATTAAATAACAATAAAACACGTTCTAAATTCATTTAAAGAACTATGCAAATTATACTTGTTGCTATAACAAACTGATGTCTAATTAGCTGAATTTAATTTAATGTGTATCTATAAATTATTTACTTAGAGATTTTCTTGTAACAAACACATGTGTATCTGCCATTCTTTAATGCAATACTCTTATATGTCAAATCTTCTGTACGTACACCGAACTGTCTACAATAATGAACTCGTGCTCAAAGTTCAAAGTAAAATATACTTATTTTACATTCACTCCTTCATACTGTATTAAGACAAAATGATGATGATGATGATGATGATTAAGTCGTAGAATGCTTACCACAGCTACAGCATGAGACAAGATGATTTTCTCTTTGGTCATTACTCCAAAGTATCCTATATTAGCCATAACGTAACATATAGTAACTGTGGGTATACCAAGTATTATGGCTAATGGTAGATTCCTGAAGAATTATAAAACTGCTTTTTATTGATGTTTGAGACACAAATGAGAAACAAGTGGTCAAATGATACAAATTTTTATTTTCATTTTTATTTCATTTTTTATGCGTTTATTGAATGGGGTAATCAAAAATGTTCCATTTAATGAGATACCACAACAATTTCTATCACGATTAGTATGTTCATAACAATGCTTGAGGTGGTTTATATAAAACACAGTCACTTTTGTCGTCAGAAAAAGACAGATTTCGTTTTTCTTATTAATATATTATAAACACAAACCCCCTACATAGCATATAATAGCAGTGCGCCTGGGGAGATGACATCACAACTATGATTACATATTATCAATATCGCTACTACAAACCTTGAAGGATTTACCATTTCTTCCGTCACAAAATTTAAGTTATTCCTGAAAGATAAATCATCACATCATTATCATGTATTGTCCTGATATATTTCTGTATTTATATATTTCTGATTTCTGTGCTATAATTCACTATCTACAGTCTGTAAAATATTTTACTTAACATATATATATATATATATATATATATATATATATATATATATATATATATATATGTATATATATATGTGTGTGTGTGTGTGTGTGTGTGTGTGTGTGTGTGTGTGTGTGTGTGATTGTGTGTGTGTGTGTGTGTGTTGCAATATTTCAGAAATGTACAAATATAACCATACGTATCAAGACTCCTGGTTTATGTACTTATGATATTAAAAGTTACATATGTAAAATGCATATATAATGAATATATATATATATTGATAATATTGGTCGATATTCATAATCAAACAAGATTTAATATATAAGCACTGGAATGAATATGGACATGAACTTAAAAAAAGACCCCAAACTGCCTACATAATACATATTCCGCTTTGCCGCCTGTACGACTCTGTAAACAACCCTTATATCTCATTCCATCTCTGTGCCTTCCGAATGAATCACATAATGATTTTCGGAATTACTCTCCTCCTTCATAACTCAAACGATAAACATTTGGTTACAAATAATGCGATTTGGAAAGGGACTGCGTCTTTAAGGAAGGGATTTGATGATACAGACGCGTCTTTGCAGTTTTCTTTTCTTTTCATTATGAGAGATCGATGCACTGTAATTTATCACTTTATTCAAAAATATTATAATTATTTCAAGGATTTCTCAGATTTAATTGCTAATTACGACGTATTCTTATTTCTTGTTCTTTGTTATATATTGCAAACTAGGGTCATTACTTCCCATGAATCATATGCCCATAATCCATTGTAAAATGCGATTGCCAATACAGCAGGATCCGTCTGTGTGTCCACGAAACCTTCCGATATAGTTTCTATGTTACCTGAAATAATGATCATATACGAAATATGAAGTTAGTGTGGAAGTAGCCGCAAGTAGTGGCCCTAAATGAATGATAGGGCCACAATTCCTTACGTTGCGTAAACTTGCATTTTTGATAAACGGAATGGCCGGCACGATTCTACGCATTTCGACATCAAATGGACCAAATATCTAACATATATAAACATAAAGCAAACGATCGGCATTGTTTACTTACCCCCGGTCTGTCGTCTGAAGGCTCTACACACATTTTTTCCCAACCTGTTTCAAATTTGCCGGTTTCTGTGTCAGCCATTCGATCTCGCTAGATCTCGTTAAAAGAAACCTCACAAAAAGAGGCGGAGCTGACGAAACACACGTGGTCATGGGTGCGTGGTCATTGTTATTTTTATGTCATTTCTCTGTTTACATTTTATTTATCGGCTAGTTACCGCATTTCTGGTCATTTCAATTTAGTTTTCTTCTTCATGAATAACTAGCCGATGGATAAAATGTAAACAGAGAAATGACATAAAAATAACAATGACCACGTGTTTTTCGTCAGCTCCGCCTCTTTTTGTGAGGTTTCTGTTAACGAGATCTCGCGAGATCGAATGGCTGACACAGAAACCGGCAAATTTGAAAAAGGTCGGGAAAAAACGTGTGTAGAGCCTTCAGACGACAGATCGGGGGTAAGTAAACAATGCCGATCGTTTGCTTTATGTTTATATGTTAGATATTTGGTCCATTTGATGCCGAAATGCGTAGAATCGTGCCGGCCATTCCGTTTATCAAAAATGCAAGTTTACGCAACGTAAGGAATTGTGGCCCTATCATTCATCTAGGGCCACTACTTGCGGCTAGTGTGGAAGCAGTTGCTTAAATATCATATCAAAATTAAATCATATTTCACATGGCAAAATGAGTCTATTTCAGCTGCGGCTATGAAACACTCTTGACTCTTGCGGTGTGCAGTTTCGTTCATGCAAAGTATCAAGTTTACTTTTGACATATATTCCGACTTTAAAGTCTATCAATATTACTTCTCAAACCTTTGATTCCTGGGTTGCGCCACTATGTTTAAGAGGATGGTCACCTCCTGCTTCCATGTCGCGATATAACTGAACAATTGTTGAAAGCGACGTAAAACTGCAATCAACCAACCAACCAACCAACCAACCAACGTCTCATACCTAACTTTGACACATTCTGCCGATATACATTAAATTCATCGAATTATCACTCAATATGGGTCGAGGAAAATTGATCACATGACCTTCTAATGACCACGTAACCTACACCGAATTAACTAACATGCTTCTCTGCTATAGATAATCAGGGATCATAAGAAAATAAAGTCAGTCCCTGACAAGACCGTCGATTTTTATAACCCACTGTCTCCGTACACATGACAAGTAGTATCCTTTTCAAAATAGTTATCAATAATAGAATACCTGTTGCCATTGTGTAGATCCCACCAATGGACAGTATACCGATGGCCACCAGTTTAGTTATAGTACACACTATCTGTATACGGGTAGCAAGATTCACGCTGTATCCATTAATAAAAGCTATCATCACTGAAATCGAAGTTACAAAAATATGTTACGTACAAGTTCTATACAGATAGTATGCAGTAACAATAATGAAATATATGATATCTTCAATATATAATTTTTTCTTGTACTATTTAATCGCCTGTACAAAATAATGTGAATATTTCAAGGGTTTTATAGCTCGAAAATATTGTCATATAATTATACTTTTCTTGTATTCCAATTCAGAATAACATATTCACATTTTATACAGATAAACTGCATGGACAAGGCAAACTTTATTAAGATACATATACATATAAACCTTTTGATCATTTATAATAGTTACCTGTACAAGGACAAGTTAATGTGCTGTACGTTGATTACAAGCATGTATATATGCTGGCAGAAAGGATATACAATGTCTCATGGCGTATGTCCTTTATTTTGACACCTCTAATATTTCAGGTCTACATATAACAAGCATTCCAATAGTATTGCTAAACCAAGCATATCTCTTCTTGCTGGACAACTTTCGCTCTATCAAAGAAGGTCAATCTTATTTGTAACTAACAATAAGAAATCCACATACCGAATTTCATCCAAGTATCCAAGCATCTAACAGTATCACACCAAGTCCGAAAAAGATCTTAGTTTGTAATAGAATTACGGACGAAGACAGACAGACAGAATGATGGAAAGCAAAGAAACTTCTGGTCACCTCCGGCTATTCTAGTAGGGAACAAATAGCAATTCTATAAAGAAAACTATATTTAATGAAAATAAATATAAAAATATATAGCCGAGTGTCGCCTGTCGCCTTCTAGACACACAGACAGATACATGTGGGAAAGTTATTTTTATACGTCGCTTTGCTTCCCATGCGACACACAGATAAAAAGAGTAAAATCTGCCTTACACACAAAGCATATCATGACATGCACCCTGCCTTCATAATGAGTTCACATTCCCTGTTGATGTACAACACTCACACATTACAAGGATTGTTGTAATTTTCACGACTGACTCTGGAGGATCACAATCAATGTAAAACGGTTTAGTAGCGTATAAAGCCGCCGACAAAGTCATGATGGAAAACATGGTGGGTCTCATGATGAAAATTCCTACCTGAAAGTACGTAGAAGAATAAGTTACATAATATTTACTCAAATTTTCCTGTCATTTGAAATGAAAAAACCCCAAAACAAAAAAGTAATATTAGAGGACTATCACTGTGTTATATCGTTTGGCATAAAGATTTAATTTCATCATATGTACTGTACAAGTATTTTGATGACAAAACCCTTGTCAGCTACAATTAATCTTGAATATAATACTAGAACTATCAAAAATTGCAAAATAAGAATATTTTCTTGTAATTAAACCCTTATCAGTTACTGTTAAACTTGAATGGTACTATCATATCAAAACTATCAAAAATAACTTAAGCATAAACACTGAATCTCCGATAACCTGAAAATATTACGTAAATTAACGTTTCAAAATGTTTCATATTCATGTTCGTACAAACTCTTACCCAGTCGTACAGGAAAGCTGGTATAGGTCCAAACATCTTTCCATAGCGTGAAAATGCATACATTAGATACGCATGCTCCCCACCAGAACTTAGTATCATACTACCAAGTTCAGCATAACAAAGGGCACCTGTTGTAACAATAGCACGGTAGAAATATCAATGAAACAGTTTTATATAGTCATTATTCAAATTTCATGTGCATAGTAAATATACAGTTAAAATAAAATCTCACAAAAAAAGGAGTGTATCATTAATTGGTTTTATGGCAGTTATGCAGACAAATGTAACATTATCAGAAATGGTGTACTGACCCATTAAACTGACCACGCCACAAACTGCCCAAATGACAAGGCTCATACCGACGGAACCGGATCCTTCAAGAACACCTTTAGGCGACACAAAAATCCCAGACCCTAAAAGGAGGAAATGATGTCGATCATCACAATCACAATACAGAATGTTTTACGTTTAATGAAAACCAGGACTTTGTGGAATATCTTTCATTTTACTGGTCTAATGATGGGAAGAGGTCATATAAAGATGATAGTTTTATATGCATAAATCAAATTACTGACGCACCCTGTGTGGGTAGGAAATGCAGTTTGATTTCTATGTCCGTAGATCTATTTTGTATTTTTATAATAAGTAGATAATCTCTATAATGTTTATAATCAGTAGATAATCTCTATAATGTTTATAATCAGTAGATAATCTCTGTAATGTTTATAATCAGTAGATAATCTCTATAATGTTTATAATCAGTAGATAATCTCTATAATGTTTATAATCAGTAGATAATCTCTGTAATGTTTATAATCAGTAGATAATCTCTATAATGTTTATAATCAGTAGATAATCTCTGTAATGTTTATAATCAGTAGATAATCTCTGTAATGTTTATAATCAGTAGATAATCTCTATAATGTTTATAATCAGTAGATAATCTCTATAATGTTTATAATCAGTAGATAATCACTATAATGTTTATAATCAGTAGATAATCTCTATAATGTTTATAATCAGTAGATAATCACTATAATGTTTATAATCAGTAGATAATCTCTATAATGTTTATAATCAGTAGATAATCACTATAATGTTTATAATCAGTAGATAATCTCTGTAATGTTTATAATCAGTAGATAATCTCTATAATGTTTATAATCAGTAGATAATCTCTATAATGTTTATAATCAGTAGATAATCTCTATGTTTATAATCAGTAGATAATCTCTATAATGTTTATAATCAGTAGATAATGTCTATGTTTAAAATCAGTAGATAATCTCTATAATGTTTATAATCAGTAGATAATCACTATAATGTTTATAATCAGTAGATAATCTCTATAATGTTTATAATCAGTAGATAATCTCTATAATGTTTATAATCAATAGATAATCTCTATAATGTTTATAATCTGTAGATAATCTCTATAATGTTTCGTCAAAGGTTTTATGAAAATGAGAGAGGTACAATTCTAAGATTCAAAATGGTGTGCACAGCAGCCATGTTGTACATATCTTCACGTATTGTTCGTATTGGGTGTTCCTGTAAAGTTTCTTCAAGCTTGGTAAAAATTAAGGGAGAAAATCCAGTATTTACATTTTCAATATGGTGGCCATATTGTATCGCACAACACAATTTTTGGTATGAGTGTTTCGATGGTCATGTATCATAAGTACATTCATCTTTGTATAGAGTATAAAGTTAAATAAGAATGCTACTGAAATGAGGATGGAATGTCAGTTCTACAATTGCCAAGATGGCTGCCATGGTGACAAAGACTTCCGTACCACCTTTTTATTTTTTTACCTATGTTCATACGGGTATCATGCATAGAACTGAATGAAAAAGCAGAGGTGAACACATGCAAGACGTCATGAACTGATAGTACAAAGTGACCACGCCTATTTCTAGGTCAAAGGATCAAGGACTAAAGCCAAATTCCAAACAAATAAAACCGAAAGTAGGTCATATTTGAATTTCTGTAATGAATAGACTCCGGGAGTAGAAATCACTGACTCGATTACGATGTACAGACGACATACAGACAACATACGTGACATCGTGTATGCTCCACTGGTCCTAGAAATATATCAAAACATAAAATACAATTTAAACGTTTTTATGTTTGAGTAGTATTTTATTTTGTGATATATTTCAATGTTTGTGACATCATACAACAGATTGTATTATTAATTGATTTTTGTTTTACGTCACACCACGAATATTTCACGTATATGGTGACAGCATACAATGCGGCATACTGATGCGGGGCATACAAATTTTGACCTTTGCAACGGACCCACTCGAAGCAGTGAGGGATCTTTAACCTGCCATGCATACTACGACACGGGGCCTCGGTTTTTACTGCCTCATTCGAAAGACAGGATACCGGCATGACCAGAGCGGGACTCGAACCTCGGCCTCCCGATCAGGAGTCCGGTGCGATACCACTAGGCCACGCCGGCTTTTTTTTTAAGTATTAAATATCTTTTTTTTTACAATGACTGCAAACATACTTGGGTAAATGGATGATGTATAATAAAACATGCATTACCTTGATGAATTAAACCGTAGTTGTTTCGATGTAAACGTTTGACTGACCTATCATAGTGCCCACTATAAGTGACATTCCAGTAAAAAGACCGACTTGTTTTTTGAGCTGGGTTTTCTCCTGAGCATTGTGGTCCTTGTTTTCTTCACTGATGGTATGGACATGTATATAACCATTTGTTTCATGCTTACGGGCGCACACTGTATCCTTTCCTATAAAATATTTGTTAATAAGGAATAAGTGTACATTTACTTTATAGCTTGAAGGTCAATAATATTTTAGCAAACACGTTTGGGAACCAACCAACCCCCTCCCCCCAAACTTTGTCTGAAATTCTTTGAAAGAACATATTTATACAGATTTTAATTGATGCATCAATTTATTCTACAGTCTACTTGAGTCACGTACCACTGTGTTATAATCAGGTTCTGAATAGCCATTATTGATTGGGTATTGGAATTTATCTTTTCGACTAAACAATGGTATAAAACTATTAAAGATAATTCCCTCGTCCTTCTTTCATATACCTATTATCATTTCATTTTCAGATTCACCGCTGTCAGTGTCTTTGCCCCCCTCCCTTTCCGTCGTATAGCCTACTTAACATATAACTTATATCAATATATAGCATAATAACGCTTCGGAACTTGCACTATATATATATATGTTATAAACTAATTTTCTGGTTTAATTATTGCATTTCTTGCAGTCGAGCATCTAGAACAGTGGTTTGAATTGATCTTGAATAATAGCAGTTGTCTGGTGATAACACTGCATGTCATGCTTGCTCTGATTATCTATTGATAGAGGTTACCCAGTCAGAGTAAGTTCCTACACATGCCAAATCTCTATTAATTCAAAACCGTTCTTTCATCAATGCCGTCTCATTTCAAAGACAAGAATACCAGTGATCGAAGTTCACCATCGTTTATCCTTCCCCTACCCATTTAAGATGTGGGGATTGCTTTCACAAAATTTTACTTTCTTTACTACAATACATGACCATGTCATACGGCTTTGATATTAGGTCATCTTCCCTTTGCATCAGCTTAATGCAATTTACTCAGATAGACTACAAGGAACAAGTATGCACATATTGATTTACAATTACACTACACGTAATAAATATGTATGTATTGATTAATTTGCTTTAGATACTTGACACAAATATGTATGACCTACATGTACGATGTGACCTACTTAATTGTTAAATACTTCCCAATACTCCTGGGTGACTGAAAGATATTAAAGTGCGAAAATATAGTGATTACGACACAGGGAAAAAAGGGAGAATTTTTAATAATTTTAGGGTATGGATGTGCGACTGGAGTCATCAGGGCTCTACTCATTCATATAGTAGGCAAAATGTAAAACCATACCCATTCACATACTGGACAGAGTACGAACATATGTTCTCCTTTGATATAAACATACGTTTTACCTATTGATATATCCCTTTATTAAATTCATACCCATTCATATATGTTTTAAAAGAAAATAATATCCATTTAAATATTGGATTACCTTAAAACTATTCCAACCGCAAGTCTGCATACTGTATATACCTTTATTTATATAGATTAAAACCATTCTCTTTCCCCATTACCTTCCCCCACACACGACCTTAAGTTCGATCTGATCTTATTTAAATTCAAATTCAAACTAATGCTTAATAATGTACCATAACATTACTCTTCAAAGCAGAGAAGTGTAAACCTATGCATTATTAAGAATAGCTGTATATATTCTTCTCTAGTGGATAACAGTTCAAGCTTACCTTCCATATTAGGTAGTTTTCCTTATAAGTACAAAGTCGAAATCATCAAGCATGACGCTGAAAGTCCCATTTGTATGAATCAAGGCGAGGGTAAGTCACGTGACTGTAAATGCACATTTTGCTCTTATTTTAAACAACAGCAAAAATAACAGACACAGGTGTTACATACCATTGCACAGATAATGAAATCAAATACACTATCAATGAGATGTGTGTGATACAGAGACAGCCTGTTAGGCTATGACATTGGTCTAAAATAAAGAAAGCGTCCTCTTCAATCAAACCAAGAGGCCCAAGTGAACCGATATCAACCACATGAGCACTTGGAACACACGAGAAACATAGTAAGCATTAGAATAATCGCAAATAAGAGTAAAGTAAGACATCATTCTCAATCACTCTTTTACATTTATTTTTCAGTGGATGTAACCTCATCTTCAAGTGCTCTGTGCACACAGGGGTACCTTCATGGACCTACTTTGCTGTCATCTGAACCCATGCCTTAGAAAATCTAGCAAAAACAAAAACACAATATTGTAAAGGGCTGTACTAAAACCCAAATCATGTTCATCAAAAGCTGTCAATCATTTCTAAAACAAAATCTTAAAGTACGTGAATTTTTAATATTACATACAGGAGTACATTACCTATTCATTTTGTATTCTTAAAGATGAAGAAAAAAAAACTAATAAAAATTACATTGGCAATTTAAGTCCTTACACTTTTGTTTTTAACAAAAAACGAAAAAAAAATCCCAAAAAACTTCAACACCTTGGCTTTGGAAATGAACCAAAAAACCCCCCAAGAAGTTTACCCTCTGCGGTCTATGCGGATGCTGCTCTGAAAGAAACCAAACAGCACTTTTAGAGGAGTTTTAGCACTTCATTCCTCCCATGTTTCATCAAAATCCCAACACTGGTTCAAAACTGTAAAGTAACAACCAGGGACCAAAAACAAAACGTTGTGTCTGTAAACTAAATAAGCCTTTTCTCTGGTGGACTGAAAAACTCCTCTTATGTGGCTCTCGACACTTAAAATGCTATATACCTCCCGCTGTTACAAGTATCTATCAATGTCTAGATACCCCATGCTATTACAAGCGTCCATCCATGAATGTTTTATTCTTGCTTTACGTCACACAACATTATTATACTTCTTCATGTATGGCGGCGACATCTGTCAATGCAGTGCACACTAATATAGACCTACGCAACGTAAACACCCGAAGCAGCGAGGGGTCTTTAATATGTCACGTTTACCGTGACACGGAACATCGGTTTTCACAATTATCCAAAAGACAGGACATTGACCTGTCATCGGCAAGACTTGAACCCAGGACCTCTCGGTTATTAGCCAAGCACCTTACGGCTTACCGATTGTGCTATGCCGTCTCTGTTTATAAATGTCTTGGAGTGCCACATTCAACAACATATAAGTTACTTTCGTATTCTAGTATTTCAAGTTGTTTTTTAATTCGGAAATAAAATCTCACCAAAAAAATGAGATTGATTGATTGATTTTTATTTTACGTCACACCACGAATATTTCACGTATATGGTGACGGCATCTGCCTGATGCGGGACCCACAACGCAACGGACCCACCCGAAGCAGTGAGTGATCTTTAACGTGCCATGCATACCACGACACGGGGCCTCGGTTTTTACTGTCTCATCCGAAAGACAGGACACCGGCATGACCAGAGCGGGATACGAACCCCGGCCTCCCGATCAGGAGTCCGACGCGATACCACTAGGCCACGCCGGCTTCCAAAAGAATGAGATAAGTGGATAAAATATACCATGGTTGTCAAGTAATAGTATAAAAGTTCAAACCAATCACTTAGTAAGAGCATATGTTAGATATTTTAAGGATACTATCCATTTGGCTATTTCTAGTTTTAGTCTGTATCGCCTCTGACGTTGTAAATCACCTGTGATTTACGTCACTTGCAAGTTTCTCTGTTTATTTTTAAGAGCTGAAGTGTCTTTAATCATGGAATATATACCTGTCTTGTCTGACGTCAACGAACTTCAGGCAAAGGCGTACATGCTGGTTAGGACTTTAATCTTAATTTTTGAATGCTTTGATGCATTTATTGCCTGTTAACTTCGACAATATTTAAAGGTATGTCATTGACAAATATTTCTAATTATTATTTATACATTTATCAAAACTGGAGTGTATCATTTGTTCTACATACATTTAATAATAAAGGACAATACACAAATATACGATAAATATAATTACAGTTCAGCGTAAGTGACTATATGCTTTTTAAAAAGATCTTCCCATTTCATAATGTTACCAAGAAAAATAAAACGTTTACCGATTGATGTGCCTATTCACTCAAATACACCAGAAAACCGCTTATTGATATACCGGTATTTCTGATCGAAGTGTACGTCAGTGTCTGTCTGTACGTCGATGTTTGTCTAGATTTTTTTATGTCTCCGAGTGACCATGGTAAGTATATATCAAAGGCATTATCCGTTAAAGATTTATCAAATTTCATGAAATTATTCCAAGATATGACCTTGAATTGACAGATGGACTGAAGACGCAACGAACAAGCTGTGTTTGTGAAACACTAATGCACTAAAATCCAATAAGTTATTTTTAGCGTGAAAGTCATTGTCAAGGTGAAAAGGTCATCGACCTTAGTGTCATTTGAAAGGGCTTCATTAGTTGAGTATGGATATCAAATATGAATGTATCTATCTTTTACGGTTCAAAAGTTATAGTCCCAAGTCCAGAAAGCTACTTTTAGCGTGAAGGTGATTGTCAAGATCAAAAGGTCATCGATCTTGGTGTCATTTAAAAGGGCTTCATCAGTTGAGTATGCATGTTAAATATGAAGTCTCTATCCCTCGCGGTTCAAAAGTTATAGCCATGGTTAAAGTTGACAGTAGACAGACAAACAAACAAAGAAAACAAAAGCAAACAAACAAACAGACAGGACAAAAACAATATGCCCCTGATCTATCGATCCGGGGGCATAAAAATGACAGAAATATAAACAAGAGGCCAAAGTGGGCCAATATTGCTCACCTATGCACAATCTGCTTATTCACAAACAAATGACAACTCAATTTTGGTAGAAGACCTTGAGTACTTTGAGTACTTACTTTCTATAAAGATTGGTGATACTCTGCACAGCAGTTGTTGAAAAGAAATAAAAAATGTGTCAGCCAATCAGAGCACTTGGAAGCCATCTTGGATGACTGATCCGAGCAAAAGATACAATTTTGGTAAAACACCTTGAGTACTTATTTCCTGTATAATTTGGTGAAATTCTGTGAAGTTGTTAATACTAGAAAGGTTTGTGTTACTATTTCATCTTAACTCATTATTTGACATTCTCACTATTCGAAATTTCAGACTTCTTAAGTGACGTGTTAATTGATTTAATTGATACAAGTATGTTTTACTTTGATCGGTTCATCACTAATTTTTTCACATCTGGACATTGCTCAAGGGCAACTAGAAATAGCCGTAAGGTTTTCATTGTTGTAAATCGTTATATACATTGTATTTATATTTGTATAGTTAGTTAGTGCCTAAGCTTAGGACACTACGGGTGTAATTTTAGATCACCAGGATTCACCCACCGACCTAGTCATTAAAGTGCTACGTTTTAAAATTTATAACTACTTACTTTTTTATTGTCGCCGGAAATACACTTTATGTATTTTCCCCGGTGATAAATGTATGAACCAATCTGGGCACATGTCCGCCATCTTGGACTACGAATCAGGTTGAAAAACAAACTTGGTAGAGGACCTTGAGTACTTACTTCCTGTAAGTTTTGGTGAAATTTTGTACAGCAGTTGTAGAGAAGTCGAAAATGTGTCAACAAGTCAAATCCAATGGTGGCCATCTTGGATTAAGGTTCTGATCGAAAAACACAACCTTGGTAGAGGACCTTGGGTACTTACTTCCTATTAGGTTAAGTGAAATTCCGTAGAGCGAATATGTGAAGACTATACGACGGACGGCGCCCTAAGACAAAGTTCATTTTAGCCAAAACAAGAAATAAAAAAAAATTATGAAATAGAAAAAAAAAACTTACAATAAATCAAATAAATAAATATACATTACTGAATTGAAATTGTGAAAATAAGCCTTTCCAAAGCTTTTGCAAATGTAACAGTTTAACAAAATAGAAACGTATGAGTTGGTATAAAGCATCTCTAAAAATTCAATGAAAGCTATTAAACAATTACAAAGACATACCATTGCATTAACACTTATTTAAAATGCATCTTTCTTGCATGTATAAAAGATTTACCTCCACCAGGATTTTAACCTGAATCTTTTATCACATGGATAAATGTGTTTCCAGTTACACCATGGAGGTTAACCTGATACATTATACACATACAAGGCAACAGACAACAACGAGGAAAAAAAAAGACTCGGTGATCATACACGGCCAGCGAGCAGGAAATGCTTATCGTCTCTACACCTCTCTTATATACAAGTCATACTCCGTGAACAAACATGTCTAGCCAGCAGATGCATATCGTCTCTACACCTGTCTTATACACAAGTTACACTCGGTGATCATATATGTCTAGCCAGCAGATGCTTATCGTCTCTACACCTGTCTTATACACAAGTTACACTTGGTGATCATACATGTCTAGCCAGCAGATGCATATCGTCTCTACACCTGTCTTATACACAAGTTACACTCGATGATCATATATGTCTAGCCAGCAGATGCTTATCGTCTCTACACCTGTCTTATACACAAGTTACACTTGGTGATCATATATGTCTAGCCAGCAGATGCATATCGTCTCTACACCTGTCTTATACACAAGTTACACTTGGTGATCATATATGTCTAGCCAGCAGATGCTTATCGTCTCTACACCTGTCTTATACACAAGTTACACTTGGTGATCATATATGTCTAGCCAGCAGTTGCTTATAGTATCTTCAACTGTCTTATACACAAGTTACACTTGGTGATCATATATGTCTAGCCAGCAGATGCTTATCGTCTCTACACCTGTCTTATACACAAGTTACACTTGGTGATCATATATGTCTAGCCAGCAGATGCTTATCGTCTCTACACCTGTCTTATACACAAGTTACACTTGGTGATCATATATGTCTAGCCAGCAGATGCTTATCGTCTCTACACCTGACTCAGTATATAAAAAATTATTGTATTAATTGATGACGATTTCAAATCTCAATGTATCATATGGATATCCAATTGAGTCAACTGTAGAACAACAAGTAATCACAGTATCTTAAACTAAAATGAGTAAGCTTGACTTTGATTAGTTATGAAACAATACTTTTTATCGTGAACATGACCTTTCAGAAATGACCCTGAATGATCTTTGTGCAAAAGCTCTTAACCTAAATAACATTTTAGTGAAGTATGATCAAATTCTAATGAAAGGTGTAGGAGACATACGTACTTCATGGTGTTTTAAGTCATAGTTTATAAGTGACCTTGAGCTTTCAGAAATGACCTTGAGTGAACTTTGTTCAAAAGTCCCTAACCTAAAGTACACTTTGGTGAAATGTGATCAAATTCTGATGATAAGTATAGGAGATATAAGTATTTCATGTTACTTTAAGTCATAATTAATAAGTGACCTGGACCTTTCAGAAATGACTAACCTAAATAATATTTTGGTGAAGTATGATCAAACTCTGATGAAAGGTGGAGGAGATATACGTACTTCATGGTATTTTAAGTCATCGTTAATAAGTGACCTTGACCTTTCAGAAATGATCTTGAGTGACCTATGTCCCAAAGCCCCTCATATAAGTTATATTTTGGTGAAGGATAATCAAATTCTGAAGAAAGGTATAGGAGATAAGAGCTCAGGCGGACGGACAGACACGGACACGACAGCGACTTTTACACAAGTTACACTCGGTGAACATACATGTCTAGCCAGCAGATGCTTATCGTCTCTACACCTTTCTTATACACAAGTTAGACTAGGTGAACATACATGTCTAGCCAGCAGATGCAAATCGTTTCTACACCAGTCTTATACAAAAGTTAGACTCGGTGAACATACATGTCTAGCCAGCAGATGCAAATCGTTTCTACACCAGTCTTATACAAAAGTTAGACTCGGTGAACATACATGTCTCGCCAGCAGATAAGCTCTTCACGTGATACAACCCGAGAGTTCCTTTCGACTAATCAGAAGCCACGTTCGGAAGTTACTTGTCCAAGTTCAAATGACATATGGGTTGGGATCACGAAGGACAGGAGGCGATAGGAGGGATAACTTGAAATATCGACTGTATTGAGTTATTTACTTTTGTTAATTGTACATCTCCAGAGGCCAGTTTTAAAAGGGAAAACGGCGAGTGGATGCTTTACCCTGCAGTGATGTGTCTGACCTGATGAACTTCTCGGTGTCCGACTAACTTTTTTTTTCAGCAAAATATCGAGTTCCGTGGCTCACATGCCCTTAGTTTTACATGGATATGGACAGTTTATATATGGATGTACAGATAAATATGTCTATATTTATTTGATACCAAGTCCGAGACAATTTGACAAGAATTTAAAAAGTTCTAAGACGCAGACGGGAGGAAGTGTACTTTTGGCAAATCGGAAGTTTTATCCCTTCGTATCATATTGGAATAATAATGGAGAGAGAGAGAGAGAGAGAGAGAGAGACAATGAGTCGAAATGTAAAGATGATGTATAAATCCAAACCACAAGTCCAAAAATCATGAAACCAGAGGACATACAAAATCAGTGAAAATGAAAAACAAATGGAAAATAACAAAATATGTCTACTTGAAGAGCATATGTGAAAGTATTAAATGTAAACACTCCCCGGCCAATAGTGTCCTGTACATCGTATCCGTTATCCGTATATATCTGCTTTCGATTGTTTGTTGGAATTATGATTATTAATTATGAATACGTTCCTTCCGATCGCTTTACAATAAAACAGTCAAACGTACAACAAACTCAATAGTTTTTGTAAAGTACTTCCTTTGATGCTAATTATTTCACCTATCGGTTTTAATGGTAAAACTGCAAAGGCCCAAAAAGGAACACAATCTCCTGCTGATACGTACGCATATCATTGCGCAAGTTACGCAGTTCCCTTAAACGTTCCCATTTGCCCAAATTTGGATTCTGGTCTCGTCCATTTAGTGGTTACACTGTCCAACAAGTAGTAGAATTCTTTTAATACACAGTACCAATTGAAGCCGTGAAGAATCTTCATATTACAAGACACTTTATCCTAGCAGTCATCCGAGAGGTCACAAGATCATCCTTATAAATTTTATCAAAATACAGATGTAAGAAAGACACTGTAGAAAAATTATAGATGACTGCATAATGGCCTCTTAGATGAGCATCGTTTTTCAATCCTTGGTCAAAGGGAATTAGAGTCGGGAAATTCTATAAACTTCTATCTTTGTATCATGACTAGGTCATCTGTAAAGAATAATCTAATTAGCTACAAAAACGATCAGGCGGCAAGTTTTAAAATCATTCGAGATGACTACAATGGCAACCAGAGCTGTCCTAAAGAGTCAAATACCACGCCCCCGCGTCAACAAAGTTGAAACATGCAATAATTCATCCCAAGATACATCAATGGTAAAAGTGTAATGGATGTCCCACTCGTACATTTTGAGGTATATCAATAAAACAATCTGGTTTCTGTGCATTCTAATCTTGACCTTGTAGATACGATCTTGGTTTAAAATCATGACATCCCAGGGTCATGGACAACAATTGTGTAAAATATAATCTTCCAGCAACGTAACAGGAAGAAGTTACGGCCCAAAAAAGAATTCTGGCTATCTGTGTACTGCAACATTGACCTTGTAGATATTACTTTGATCAAGGTCATGACATACATTTAGATCATGGACAACAATTCTGTAAAATATTATCTTCCTCCAAATTAACAGGAAAAAGTTACGACTCGGGCAAGAATTTCGGCTATGCATGCAATGTGACCTTCACCTTGTAGTTATGACCTTGATTCAAAGTCATGACACACCCTCGGGTCATGAATAACAATTGTGTAAAACATTATCTCCCTCTAAAGTAAAAGGAAGAAGCTATGGCCCGGACAAGTTTCATGGACAGACAGACGAACAGACACAAAGACGGACAACATACTGGGTACAATGTGATACCAACCTTTGGATCATGGAAAACTATGGTGTGAAATATTATCCAGATCCTACATAGCAGTAAGGAGCTATAACCCGTACAAGGATTTTGACAATGCGCGTACTGTGACCTTGACCTTTGAGATATGATCTTGGGTCGAAGTCATCACACATCCTTGGGTCATGTACAACAATTGCGTGAAATGTTATCCAGATCAAACCCAGCAGTAAAAAGTTATGGCCAGGACAAGGATTTTCACCACGCATGCACTTTGACCTTCAATATACGACCTTCAGTCAAGGTCATGACACATCTTTCGGTCATGGAAAACAATTGGCAGAAAGAAGTTGTGGCATGTACAAGGATTTCGGCTATATGTGCAAGAATTGTGTGAAATATCATCTTGGATAATAATCCAACTTGGCAGTAAGAAGTTATGGCCTGGACAAGGATTCTGGCTATCTATGCACTGTGACCTTGACCTTGAAGATATGACCTTGGGTCATGCACAACAACTGTGTAAAATACTATTCAGATCCAACAAGGGGGTAAGACGTTATGGCCCTGACAAGAATTTTTGCTATGTGTGCACGATGTTCTTGACCTTTAAGATATGACCATGGGTCAAGGTCATAACACACCCTTGTGTGAAATATTATCCAGATCCGAAAAGGGGGTAAGAAGTTATAGCCCGGATAAATGTGGACAGATGGACACACAGACAGGGTGATTCCTATTTACCTTCAAAAGTCTGTTTGCGGGGGTATAAGAACAAAGCTGAATTGCGTAAATTCAATTCTATTTACATATAATAGTAAATAAAACTAAGGTATACTTCTTACATGTCTCTCAAAGTTTAATCAAAACTGCCTCAAATTGAAAAAAAAAACCCAGGATCTTCTTTGCTAATTATGTCACCCCGCTCACAATTCTAACCGATCATGGATCGAATTTTTTTTTAAATGCTTCCTACGGCCTTGGTGGAGAAAGCCAGAATGGAGGTCGTACATATGTAACACGAAATTTCACTATTATTCATCGAAAACATGGATTATTCCTGTAAGGGTCAACCAAAATTTACGAAAATAAGGTTAAAACACAATTTAGACTAATACGATGTCTGAATTACACAGATACCACATTCGTTACAGAAGTTTGTCACACTTAGAATTCTAAAATGGTCATTGTGGCGATTCGGTAGTTGATTTAGAGATTTCACGTTCCTCTCGACAATTCTAGTTACATCAAGTCAAGGAAGCAGGAGGTAAACGACTTCCTTATTAAAAGCACTGTCACACAAGATTGATTGATTGATTTTTGTTTAACGTCACACCACGAATGTTTCACGTATATGGTGACGGCATCTGCCTGATGCTGGGCATACAAATTTTGACCTTTGCAACGGACCCACCCGAAGCAGTGAGGGATCTTTAACGTGCAATGCAAACCACGACACGGGGCCTCGGTTTTTACTGTGTCACCCGAAAGACAGGACACCGGCATGACCAGAGCGGGACTCGAACCCCTGCCTCCCGATCAGGAGACGAACGAGATACCACTAGGCAACGCCGGCTTCTGTAATACAAGAAGGTAATTACTATGACTAAATATACCAATGTCTATGTTATTATTACTTATATAAATTTAATATTCCTTTGATCTTTACAAAAACTGAAACGCTCCCCCTTTCAAGGTACAACAGTTATACCTATTTCCATCGACAGGACACAAATAATGTTGCTAGTGAATATTTTAACAATACAGTATAAGTTAAGACTAACGGGATGGTATGAAACGGTATAAGTTGAGACTAACGGGATGGTATGATATGGTATAAGTTAAGACTAACGGGATGGCATGATACGATATGAGTTAAGACTAACGGGATGATATGATACAGTATGTGTTAAGACTAATGGGATGATATGATACAGTATGAGTTTAGACTAATGGGATGGTATGATACGGTATGAGTTAAGACTAAAGGGATGGTATGGTACGGTATAAGTTGAGACTAATGGGATGGTATGATACAGTATGAGTTAAGACTAACGGGATGGTATGATACGGTATGAGTTAAGACTAACGGGATGGTATGATACGATATGAGTTAAGACTAACGGGATGATATGATACAGTATGAGTTTAGACTAATGGGATGGTATGATACGGTATGAGTTAAGACTAAAGGGATGGTATGGTACGGTATAAGTTGAGACTAATGGGATGGTATGATACAGTATGAGTTAAGACTAACGGGATGGTATGATACGATATGAGTTAAGACTAACGGGATGGTATGATACGATATGAGTTAAGACTAACGGGATGGTATGGTACGGTATGAGTTAAGACTAACGGGATGGTATGATACGATATGAGTTAAGACTAACGGGATGGTATGGTACGGTATGAGTTAAGACTAACGGGATGGTATGATACGATATGAGTTAAGACTAACGGGATGGTATGATACGATATGAGTTAAGACTAACGGGATGGTATGATACGGTACGAGTTAAGACTAATGGGATGGTATGATACGATATGAGTTAAGACTAACGGGATGATATGATACAGTATGGGTTAAGACTAATGGGATGGTATGATACGATATGAGTTAAGACTAACGGGATGATATGATACAGTATGAGTTAAGACTAATGGGATGGTATGATACAGTATGAGTTAAGACTAACGGGATGGTATGATACGGTATGAGTTAAGACAATTGGGATGATATCTAGTTTATCATTTACTATTCATTTATCATATATATTATCGTTTAGTGGTAGCGATAAGCAGAGAGTTTCAAAATATCCAACAATAACAGCAATGTGAATGACGGAGGCGTCCGGGTTAAATAACGACAAATTACAAGTCATATCCTATCATCCAGTCAAGGTCTCGTAGTGTTTGGAATATTTGGGATTTCATAGTTCAGCCTGAAGCATCTCTGAAGAGAAACAAGTAAACTCCAAATGATCGTTATGGCGCTCATTTTTATGAACATAAATATTCATATTACTTTATTGCACAACATGCACATTTCGACAACGTATCTGGGACACTGAAGGCTGAGAAGATGCAAATCCAAAACATTTGCTAAATACATTACCAAACTGACCGTCTAAGTAAAGACGTAGCAAGACGAGATGTTCCTTAAAATCCATGTACGTCAGTTTCGAAATTCAAATCCGGACCGCCAATTTTCGGTTTTTATGTGCTCCTTTTCATAGCAAATTGAGGTAAAAGTGGGACACTGATGGTCGTTATAGTAAACGATATTTTGGTAATTGTGAATTGTTACGAATTTTTCTGTGATACTACCAACACTATTTTTTAGCATGGTCAAAATGAAGTGTCCTAGGTGTCCATGTGTTATATTTCCCCCGATAACTTTTATAATTCTTGGTATAAGCCAACGTTTCATCAGGATCAGTCGATCTAAACCGTCCCAAGAAGATGAAGAAAATTAACTCATGAACCTAATAGTTATCAGTTTTATCTTTTAAATCTATTTGACCATACAAGCATTGTTAACTTTCATCATCTTTATGTATTTGTTGATTTATATGCGTTAAACAGTGCGGGTCATTAACTTTACACAGAGACCGACGCAAACATGTCCCACACGTGTTTAATTTTAATTGTTCAACGAAGCAAACTATCATTTATAACAACTGAATCTAGACTGATTGATTGACCATTGTTTTACGTTATTCCACGATTATTTCACGTATATGGTATATTGCATAGAAATATAAACCTTTGCAACAGATCCACCCGATCTTTTAACTGCTACGCCTTCTAAAGTAACACGGGACCTCGGTTTTCACTGTCTCATCCGAAAGACAATACACCAGAAAGCCCAAAACGAAAGTCGAACCCGGGGCATTTGGTCACGAGCCCAGCACCTAATCCACTGAGCCCCACCGGCTGAACTGAATCTAGAACTGGCATGAACGTACTAATGTCCTATTTAATTGCAGTGTGTAATTCAATGACATATCCATCCAAAATATTCATGTGACATGTTACATAAATTTCTCATACTCGGGATATCTAGCATATGAAGTTTCATCGCCCAATATGCCTTTGTCTTCACACTCCAGGCAGAACTCCAAATAAATTATCTACGAACAGACAGGCGAACACAAACCGTCAAACCAGTATCATATCTTGTAACTTAATGGATGATGCATGAAATGACTACAAAACAAAACGCAACCATGATTCTCGTGGGAAATGTAGTGTATAAGTTATATAATCAAATAGAGAAAGCATCTACTGTTGACAAACCATAACCGCTTTAGAACATTCGTACTAAGAATACTATTGCTGTATCAATATACCAAAATGAGAAGAACGTCGGTCATCAACAAGAATAGATTACTAATAAAACATATCAAATAAACAAAAGGAAAGGTCATAAAGGAAAATAATACACTAACCTTTCACCTAGGTAATCCACAACGATGGTATAAATAAATTATATATATAAGTAGTCAAATAAACATAAATAAAATTTTCATCAACATCATTTCTTGGACGAAATGCCTAACAAGAGCAACGCCTAGCGTGGCATAATACGCCCGTCGCTTAATTGGGACAGGATCAATTCGCATTTGGCATGATTTTCATGAAAAACATCTGACGTTTACTGAAGTTAATTGCATTTCATAGCATTTTATCATAGGAATAAGTCCAAAGGCAATACCTCCTGCAGAAATGGTCCTATGCAACCCATCTTGGAAATTGACCTGCAAAAAAAAACTTGAAATTTTTTAGAACTAGCCCCCCCCCCCCTTTTAAAATCATAAATTTCTCAAAAATGAAGAAAAAGATATCAATACCTGTAAAATATGTGGTGGTTGGTACATTTTACTTTCATAATGTTTTTACAAAAATTAGATTTTTAATGAATTTTCAAAACAAAATCCAAGGGCCATAAATCCGTCAAAATTAGGTCAATCGTAACAAAACTCGAACTGGTACTGATGCCGCTTCGAATAAGCCTATATATCATATTTCAACTCAATATCTTGAAAGACGGCAAAAAAAAAGGTCCGGAAAACATGACCTAGGACATATGGTCAACCCCCCCCCCACTAAAATCATAAATTTCTCAAAAATGAAGAAAAAGATATTAAAACCCGTAACATATAGGATAGTTGGTACATTTTACTTGTTTCATGATAAATTTCATAATGTTTTGACATAAAATAGATTTTTAATGAATTTCTGAAAAAATCTTGAAATTTATAAGTCCAAGGGCCATAAATCTGTCAAAAGTAGGTCAATCGTAATAAAACTCGAACTGGTACTGACGCCGCTTGAAATAAAGCTATATACCAAATTTCATCGCAATATCTTGAAAGACGTCCAAAAAAAGTCCGGAAAACATGACCCCGGACATAGCGACGGACACACGGACGGACGGACAGTGCCATAACATAATACGTCCCGTCTATTGGACGGGCCTATAAAAAGGACCATCATTTACATATATTGTGCTAATATTGTTAGAAAAGAAGTATTAAGCAAATGGCAAATGGAAAATGATGTTCAGTTGACATTACTTGACTTCTGATGCAGATATCAACATTTTCGTAAGCCTGGTTCCAAATCTTTAAATAGGTTGTTAGATCTGAATAGCGACGATGAAAAACGGAATTTACACAACTCCAAAAATCAAATATATATATAAGTTCATAAAACAATAGTTGTAGACTTATACAAAACTATAAATAATAAATATCAACAATAGTCGTTGTTCTAATATGTTAAGCAGTAGCAAGAAAATATGTCCAGGATTCGGAAATAATAACTACTGTTCCTAACAAAACATGTGAAAAGGGCAGTATCATGATTACACTACATTCAACAATGTTGAGTACAAGATAGCCCATCACTTCAACACTTTGCTATAATATGTAACCGTAATTAAAACTGAAAAAAGTATGTAAATATGTAGGCTTAATTGCTACATCAAAATCTGAAAACAACGTAACATAAATGTAATCTTAAATGGAGATCAATTGTGTAAACTCAGTATTCTTCTTTCATTGCATCAGTCAACTCTGTGTATATGAACATATATATGTCTGTAAAGGCAAGTTTTCAAATGTTTCTTGACGCATTCCAGTAAAATTTATCCCGGAAAGTATTAAAGTAATACTCTTTTCATTTGATTTTTATGAAAGGGTCCCGACAAGAATTATTTCCGTAGAGGCAGCAGATTCCAAGTTGTCAGACAAAGAACCATTTCAAAGGTGCCTGTACCTTTTAATTTGGGAATTTTTGTCCCATTTGCATTACATTAAAAGATAAACTTTTTGAAAAATCAATGACATTTCCAATGGGGACGTACCTTATAACGGGCCTGATTTGAAAAACAAAAAACATCTAAATAGAAATGACACAGAGTCACTTGAGCAAATTCAAAATGTCCATCGAATCATAAATTCTGTATGAATTTTGATGAGCCTGAATTATCTCCAACATATTCTGATCTTCTTGAAAGCTGTGAAGGGAGTTGTAGAGAGCTCAAGGACTGACAAGAAATCGTGCATTGTCCTAAAACAGTCTATTTGTAAAACCAACATATGAGTAAAAGGTAAATTTTTGACCATGTTTACCTTTGTTTCGTTTGTTACGATCGCTGTTCTGTTTTCTTCTGTCATTCTGGGAGAAAAGTCGACAATAGAGATTTACCTTACACTTCATTCAAGTACTTTACGACATTTCTAATGAATTCAATTGTGAATGAAAAAACGTTTCTACAAATAACACTTGTTTCAGCATTTAGTAGCTGGTTTTCACTAACTTCATTTCACAGTTTTTAAAGTCAAAATATCATGAAATGAAAAAAGATAAATGACAATGAAAAGATATATATAAACGTGAAAAAGTTTAAATATTGAATTAACAAAACTGTGAATATACGTCTAATTTTGGATAAACAATACTTCTTCTTTCTATTAGCATGACAAATGTAAATTTTCTCGATACATCAAGGTACATAATCAGAATTTCTTATTTTGTATGGCTGAAGGATGGCAACATATACATTCGCTTGGGACAAAAGACAGAGTATGAATCTCAAAATTTTACACTACTCACTCCAAAGAATTCAAAACAAAATAACCATGTTGCTTAGTCTACTCCACTTTCACAACTTTTCTTTTCTAAAATTAAGTGAAGCAATAACCGAAATCTAAACAATAATGCCAGAAGAAAATGCAAAAAAACCAACCCAAAATTAATTAATTAAAAAAATAAGAGTTGTCAGAAGACAACATAGCTTGCCGCTGCAGGTCAAAATCATCTCATGGACATTAAAAGCAAAGATTTATAGGTCTGTTATGTGTTTTGAAATGTAAGTCAAAGTTCAAGGTCAAGGTCACGAGGTCAAAAGAGATGACACAAACTGAAAGCATTGGTCGTAAGAAATCTTTACATGAAATATCAAAGCCCTATATGGAACTCTAATGGTACAAACGATAAAAACCAGAGTAATGTTTTTGAAAATTAGGTCAAAGTCATGAGGTCAAAAGAGATGGTACCAAATGAAAGCTCTAGTCATAAGTAATTTACATATGGAATATCAAAGCCTTATCCCTAACGATTCAAACGACAAAACCCATAATAAAGTTTCAGAAAAGTAGGTCAAAGTCCAAGGTTAAAAGTAATGGAATAATAGTTCTTATCTTTAGAAATATACGTGTGCAATATCAAAGCCCCATCTCTAATGCTTGAAAAGATACAACCAAACTTAAAGTTTTGACAAGCAGGTGAAGGTCAAAGGTCAAGGTCATAAGATAAAAAGCAATAGCACCAAACAAATGTTCTTGTCATAAGGAATCTACGTATGAAATATCAAAGCCCTATATCTGTTGAAAAAATATAGACAAAGTAAAATTTTGGAAAAGGAGGTCAAAGTCCACGGTCAAGGTCACGAGATCAAAAAGAAAGTAACAAATGAACATTCTTGTCATAAAAAATCTACATGTGAAATATCAAAGTCCTATCCCTAACAGTTCAAAAGATAAAGCCCAGGTTAAAGGATTTGAAAGTAGGTCCAAGTACAAGGTCATGTTAAAAGTGATGACACCAATTGAACGTACTTATATTGAGCAATTTACATTTTAAATATCAAGTCCTGTCATAATCGGTTCAAAAGATCATAGCCTAGCTTAAAGTTTTGGAAAAGTAAGTCAAAGTTCAAAGTCAAGGTCATAAGATCAAAAGAGATGACATTTAATGAAAACTCTGGTCGTGAGGAATCTACTTATGAAATATCTAAGTCCTATCTCTTATAGTTCAAAAGTTATATCCCAGATTAAAGTTTCTCGGACGGCGAACGGGGGATGACTTCAGCTTCCCGGACATTTGTCCCAACGAGCTAAAAAAACTACAAAAAAGGTATGTTTGTTAAACAAGAATGTACACAGCGGCAATAAACTTTAAATGAAGCAAATTTTGAAATGTAGGTCAAAGGCCATGGTCAAGACCACGAGGTCAAAGACCTTGGTGTAATCTGGAAGGGCTTTATTAGTGGAGTATGTATGCCAAATATGAGCTCTTTATCTCTCATGGTTCAAAAGATATGGCAAAGATAAATGTTGACAACAGACGAAGAAACAGAAAAACAGACAGGTCAAAAACAATATGACCCAAATCTATCGATTCGGTGGCATAAAAAAATCTTATCTGTGGAATATAAATGCCCCCGCGGCAACTTTGTCAGTATACGTTGTTATCTTAAAACTAAGTAAAACTCTAAAGTCAAGGTCACAAGGTCAAATTTTCAGTACCGACGGAAAGGTCTTGCCAAAAGGAATAAACATTTGAAATAAGAAAGCCCTATTACTTACCATTCAAACGATACAACAGTTAAAGTTTTTGAAATGTAGTAAAAGATCACGAGGTTCAAAATTATATTACCGACGGAAAATCTTGTCATAATGTACATGTGAAATATGCAAGTCCTATCTCTTACTGTTGAAAATTCATGTGGAATGTAATTTTTTTTTGCCACAGACAAACAGACAGACAGACAGGCCAAAAATCCGGGGTCGACTCATAAAAACATAAAACAAACAAAATAATCGTCTATTTTGATTAAAGATTATGAAAGATCTATCATAAAATATTACGCGATACTCTAGTTCGAAATGTCCGACCCAAGCAGGAGAATATGCAAGATCGCAAATACTTGTTTCGTTCATGATTTGTATTTTAGTCACCAACCAAATCTATTGTTCTCAATTTGGGCAGATTTTCTGCCCCATCCGAGAACGAAATAATCGTTTCTATAAAAGCACGAGTCAAAACAGTCAATCAGTAATCACGATCTTGCATATTAAGTCTGATTATTCCTATACAGAGAATCGACAAGAATTGAAAAAATCGACAGTTTTTATTGATCATAAACAGCTTTGTCATTCACATATATACATGTAAACTGTAATGCTTTCATATCAGTTCGAAAAAAGGCCCAGACTAAGTGATTTTAAATATTCCTTCTTCTTATGCTTGGTCGTGACATTTCAATCTAAAGATACTCACAAGATCGTATAAATTTGGTGAACTGGAAAGCATTTATTCGACGATAAATATTTGTTCACTATTAAAAATGAAAAAAATATATATTCATATTTACGTCTTATTTAAAATATTCATTCGAACAATTCTGACACCGCCCCGCTCGATAAAATGAAAAACCCTTAAACCCTTTAAAAATAACTTCCGTTTAATATCATAAATTTATTTAGTGAAAAAAGGTTCAAACTGGGTTTCGGGTACTCGAAAAAAGGAGGACATTAGGTTCCAGTAAATACATGCAGTTTGTGCGATTTTACTCATCTATTCTCGATTGCCCGTTTGATGTACAAATACACGTTTTATGAGGTACCTTCATAGGTATCATGCCTAGAATATTTTCGAGCTGCCAATCGGAATTTATGTTAGCTATCAGTTTGTATTCGATTATTTTCATTATGATTCCCTTGTTCTGCACGGCATGTTTTCCACAATGACTTACGAATAATATCAAACTTATTTATTTGGAGCTCATGTCAGATTTTTTCCTAATATTTCATAATCAACATAAATTGCTTTATTTAAAAATGAATACATATTTTGGTATATCAAGACACCAAGTTCGAATATTTCATTGGTCGTAACTTGCTCTCTATTTGTTACCTCTACCCTTAAAACTGTTTTTAGTTGCATTACACATCTCAGTACTTACTATCTAGTATAAATTATTACACTACTAAAGGTTCAAAATACTCATAAATATAAGAGACCGAAGAACCATGGACCTTATCAGTCAACTGCTACTAACGCCACTACTATGCATTTGAATCAGCCCCTAGGATTCAGCCATTGCTCGAAATTATTAATTTTACAGGATTGGTAGAGGGGTTCATGTTATTTTAACCAGTATTCAGGGTTTCTTTACAGTTCATAGCTTTAGAAGAAAGAGTTTTTAAAAACTTACGTACATGATCAGTACATGCTCATTCTGATATCATTTTAGGGTCAAAACCTTGTCCTGGGTTCATGAAGATCCGTATTCTTTCTAAGGATGTGTTCATATTTTTTCTTAGTAATACATAGAAGTATAGAAAAAGCAAAGTCAGGAGGTCAATGATTTTGGTGCAATTTGAAAGGGCTGTATTATTGGAGTATGTATGCCAAATATGAAGTCTTTATCTTTCATGGTTCAAAAGTAATAGGCACAGAGTCCAATTTAGGCAATTTTTTTAAATGCAGGTCAAAGGTCACGAGGTCAAAGACCCTGGTGGAATATGAAAATATGCATGTAAAATACGAAGTCTTTATCTCTCATGGTACAAAAGTTATGGCGAATGTTAAAGTTAAGAAACAGACTGACAGACCCTAAATATATGCCCCAATCTTCTATCCAGGGGCATAAAAATAAAAACATTCAAATCATAACCATTGTATAGCTATTTTGACGCCATCCTACAGACTCGACTCCACCCCAGGGTCTTAAATTCAACAATTTCGGTGACAGCATTATGCTCAATCTAACCACTTTTTCTATTCCATGCAAAGAAGAAAACAAATTCAAACATAAAGTATATTATCACCGTATAGCCATGTTATTCCCAACCTGAAACCCCTGGGGTCATTAATTTCACACTTCGGGTAGAAGGTCCTATGTTCTTTCTAAAGATATGTTTATTTTTCTTTACTATATATATAGCCGTCAAGAAGATTTTTAAGACACCATGCTTATAAAAATTATATCAATTAAGACTCAAGTTACTTTCATCTAAAAAGACACTTCATGTGAAATACGGGAACTGGCCTAATAGTTTTCAGGGAGTTAAAAATCATCAGCAGCACAAACGGATACCAATTGCAATAGATCCCATCAGTACTCATCGACTCAGATGAACTTAAAATTTCAAAATGGCTGCCATGGAGGTCATATTGGAGTACACCGTTTCCTTACCTGCATTTGTCATACAATATATTTGGATAATTCTCTTTATCGTCAAACTAAGAAAAATAAAGTTTTAATGACGATAACATCATTTCCTAACCTGTATTTTACGTGTGAATCATGAGCAGATCATAGCTGTAAACTTCTATCCAAATATTAATAAGAGTAAAACACAGTTTCGGCTACAGTGTAACAGATGGTCGGACAGGCTAATGAAAATGAAAGAGCAAGTATTTTCTAAAAATTATTATTATTTAGAATTATGCATTATTATTATTTTTTATTATATGCATCTCATGAAATCAAATGTGTCAGTGAGGAAGCTGGTTTTCTCTGATGCTTTTTTTTTTGATAACTAAATTAAATTAAACGCCACAACAGCTAGTAAACTGATGTCATCGTGAAATGTGAATTAATTTTCACAGTACCTCTGTTACAGAATTTGAAGCATCATAAAATATCACTAAGTTTACAAATATTAAAGAAATATAAAAGAAAATTATAAAAAAACAAATAAAGAAAGGGTGGCATAAAATATAAGATTTATCTTTTTATTACATTTCATTGAAGCTACACTATGAAAGAAAATTATTCCGTGGTCTCAAAATTCGAAAATTTCTGAACACATATCTAAAGAATGAATATAAAAAAAATTGGACATTTAATTCTCCCTTCATAATACTGGGATAAAAAATCCCTATCAATGCATGCAAAATAATGTGACAAAACTCAAAAAAATATATATATAAACTTCAGTATACCTTTACCTGTGCATGTTCTGTAAATTACAGGTGACAGTCACTCAATCTCGTACACTTATAAACTTTTTTGTATCAATTATATAAAAGCAATTTAGGTTTTGCAATCTCTATTGTTTTGCCTACAGTATTATACATCCTGCTTTACAGCACACCTGTCAATCTGTTATGAGCTAAAGTCAGCTTCAATACAGTATTAAAGATTTCTTTCAGGACAAAAGTGTGCATTCAAAATACACAATGAACTACTTTTTACTTATATTTCGCAAAAAGAAAAAGTTTCCTTTATATTTTAAATCAAAAGGAAATCTAATGGTAATTATACAAGTAGTATAATTATAACACTTACAACTAATTTAACATCATTTCATATATACTGTCTTATTTACTGGATTATGGTGAAAGTCACAACCACTAATTTGTTTCTTGAACCATTATTTACAAAGTTTAAAGGTCTATGAGCCATGAGGTAATTTATTATTTTCGGCAGGTGTACTAGCAACCAGTGCTAACAAATTGATCCAATTGTTGGAGACTGATACAAATGGACCATAATGCCATAGTCATAACATAACACAGTCCATCTTCCTTTAGCATTGTCAAATACATACTGAATTCAAATCAAAGAAAAATGCTGGACATTTCAGATGAATATGAAGAGGTTTCAGCTGTTTGCATCTGTCAGATGCAGGTTCCTTGTTAAGAAGAGCAAGTGGAAAAATCACCTACCTAGCGAAAGTCATTTGTTATACAAGGTATTGCTCTCTTCAACCATTAAAACTAGACATCAACAACACAAGTAAAATAATACTGTATTTCAACAACAAACCAATTAAAATGGTTGCATACTATTATTAAAGCTATCACAATTTATACTATGCAGTCCCCGTGCTGGAAGATGCTTGAACATCAAGTACCTTTCATCTAAAAACTTAGATTATTCCACTGATCAGATGATTGATTGAGTGATTGGAGTTTTATGTCGCTTTCATCAAATCTTCAGTTATATCAAGACATGGCAGCAGAATGTAACCAACTCCTTCAAAATTGGTGCAATCCATGAGTGGAAGCACTTATTATATAATATTAATGACAGCATCTGTCTGATGATTTAACAGACATTTAGGTCTATACAATACACATCCAAAGCAGTGTGGGAACTTTTAAGAACCAAAACGAAGTACCCTGAAATGGGATCTTGGTTTTTACGGTTGCCTCCGAAATTGAGGACAACGATTTGCCATCTATGGGATTCAAACCTAAAACCTCTAAGCTTAAAGTCAAGTATGCCACTGGCAGAACTTGGCCTGCTCAATAAAACCAAGTAAATCCTATGTGATATATGAGACATAAATAAGCATATCTGACCAAAAATGAAGAATGAATTTGGAAAAAAGATTCTTCTTATAAATTACATCTCATAAACTACAGACTCCATATACTTTATACTACTTGAGTCCTCAGTTCATAAACTGATCATACATAAACTCCAAAGAAATATCAGAGAAAACTTGGTGGATAAATCAATTTGGTACCTTAATTTGAGACACATAGGTCAGTTTTGCAGACTAAACCAATTCAAATAGACTCAGCATAAAAGTGGAAAATTAATCAGTTTTCCATCCAGAAAGTTTATTTCTGAACACAGAAGGTAACTTCTCATTGCTAAGCGACACTTTCGTTGCTAAGAAGCAATATGCATCTCTTCCAGGGGAATCTTGGGAGTCTCACTACTGGTACTTTACAAATCAATCAAAGATTTGATAAAACCAGATTTCCATAAATTTTTGACAATTTTACATCTACTACAAAATCCTAGGATTCTACTCTTTTGTGCTTGTATTAGAATAATAAGTGAAATAATAAACCTGTCTGTTCAGTTCAGGTTTTCCTCAACATTTAACAATCAATCAATTGAGAATGAAAATAAACATTTTCAAAATAAATGAAAAGCTTGTCTTTCCTTTTGCTTACATAATTTTTCACTTTCACAAATATATCTAATACAAGATCACTCTTCACACAAGTGATCGTAACTTTTAAATACATATGACCTCACCTGTTCCAGACAAATACAAAAATTCTAATTCTTGAAAATGAAAACATTTCCTAGGTTTATTTATTAAACATTCAGACCAAAAATAAACAGAAAATTTTAAATTTGTGGATTTTATTTATGCTGATTTTACAACATATTACTGACAAGGTCATATACTACATATCTTAAACATATAGTAATGTAAGATGATTTAATGTCTTATGATTTCATGAAATTTCAAAAAGGAACACTGGGCAAAAATCAAGATTATATTTACATTTTGATGAATCACAAAATCATGATCAAATGAGCATCAATAATTTTTTGAAGAACAATATGGGAAATGGGAATTAATGTCAATTGGTGAAAATTTGATGTTGCAAGGAAGCAAAATCGAAAAATGAAAGATAAAGTCTCCATCCACTTGATGCAATGAAAATAATGCAAGTAGTCCACAATGATGAATGATGATACAAAAATGATGATCAATAATATAGTCCCAATGGATGTCACCATGACAACATCAGCCGATAACTGGGGTCAAATTTACTGCCCATTTTCTTCCTTCACAACAATTACTTCCTGTTACAACAAAAAATATGCAATAAAAATATTTTTCTCTTATCAAAATTTATCAATAATAATCAATAATAATTCAATGACTGTATTAAGTTTATAAATGTGGAAAATCTAAACATTCTTTAAGATGTAAAAATCCTCATTCCTAACTGAAAGAAATAAAGTATTAATAAGATAAATTTAAAACCATCTTTCTGGACTGATTAACTGTTGGTAAAACTGTAAAAAAAAGTTTATAGTCATAGCTTTAATCCAACTAATAAATTATACAAAAGCTACCAATACATTGTTATAATTTTTGTTGAAACGCTATCTTATTTTAAGTATTTTCTTGGTATTTATTGTCCAAAGCATTTAAACAAAAAAAAAAACAAAAAGAAAAGAAAAAAAAATTTTAAAAAAGCAAAAAAAACAAAAAACAAAAAAGCCAAGAGAAAATGGAAAGATGTAAAGTAATCATTTCCAATAATATGTATCAAGTATTAAGCACTTTCTATAAAATGTTCATATAAGTTTTAGCTTTTTCAGGATTGATCTGTGAAATATATGGACAAAACTTTGACTTTTTATACATCAGTAACTATGCATAAGTAAGTATTGCACTGTAAAATACACATTTAAAGTCCTGCAAAAGATAAAATACCTATGAATGAAAAAAATCTTCTACTAAACATGAATTGATATATAAATAAGATGATCAATTAAACTTTCTTAAAAGTTAACCTTACATGTTTTTAAATTAACAACTCCAGTGCTTCAAGCACCATTTCCACAAAATTTAGGACAAAATTAAGGACGATTTTAAGCTTTTTTAGGATGTTTTAAGGACATTTTGAACCAGAAGTCTCTGTCGAGACTGGAGCTCTACTGTTATCCTCTACTCAAACAACAATTTACCTTCAGAGAAGAAGGGGTAAAAATATATTTGGACCACACATGTATGTTTTGTATTGCACATGCACAACTAGACCACCTACCAAACATGATGAGATCATAATTAAGTCTCACAGACATATACAATAAGAGAAGAAGTGGGAACAAGATTTTGGGACCACGCCCCTTTGTGGGGCCCCAAGGGGTCCGAACTGGTCCAAAATTGCACATGCACTGCACAATTACACCACCTATCCAACAAAAGGAGACCATAATTAGGTCTCTAGGCTATATACTTTCAAAGAAAAAGAGGGAACAAGATTTTGGGACCACACCCCTTTGTGGGACCCAAGGGGGTCCGGACTGGACCAAACTTATACATGCACAACTACATCACATATCAATCATGATGAGACTATAATTAGGTCTCTGGGACATATACCTTCAGAAAAGAAGAGGGAACAAGATTTTGGGACCACCCCCTGTGGGGCCCAAGGAGGTCCAAACTGGTCCAAAATTGCACATGCACAACTACACCACCTATCCAACAAAATGAGACCATAATTAGGTCTCTAGGATATATACCTTCAGAGAAAAAGAGGGAACAAGATTTTGGGACCACACCCGTTTGTGGGACCCCAGGGGGTCCAGACTGGACCAAAATTATACATGCACAACTAGATCACATACCAAACATGATTAGACCATAATTAAGTCTCTGGGACATATATCTTAAGAAAAGAAGAGGGAACAAGATTTTGGGACCACGCCCCTTTGTGGGGTCCCAGGGGGTCTGGACCAGACCAAAATTGCACATGCACAACTACACCACCTATCCAACAAAATGAGACCATAATTAGGTCTCTAGGATATATACCTTAAGAGAAAATGAGGGAACAAGATTTTGGGACCACGCCCCTTTTTGGGACCCCAGGAGGTCCGAACCAGACCAAAATTATACATGCACAACTACATCACATACCAAACTTGATGAGACCATAATTAGGTCTCTGGGACATATACCTTCAGAAAAGAAGAGGGAACAAGATTTTGTGACCACGCCCCTTTGTGGGGTCCCAGGGGGTCCGGACTAGACCAAAATTGCACATGCACAACTAGACCACCTATCCAACAAAATGAGACCATAATTAGGTCTCTGGGACATATACCTTAAGGATAGAAGAGGGAACAAGAATTTGGGACCACGCCCTTTTGTGGGACCCCAGGGGGGGGCGGACCAGGCCAAAATAATAAATGCACAACTAGATCACATACCAAACATGATGAGACCATAATTAGGTCTCTGGGACATATACCTTAAGAATAGAAGAGGGAACAAGATTTTGGGACCACGCCCCTTTCTGGGAGCCCAAGGGGGCCGGACCGTACCAAATTGCACATGCACAACTAGACCACCTATATAACAAAATGAGACCATAATTAGGTCTCTATGATATATACCTTCAGAAATGAAAAGGGAACAAGATTTTGGGACCACGCCCCTTTTGTAGGGGCCCCAGGGGGTCCGGACCGGACCAAAATTGCACATGCACAACTAGACCAGCTACAAAACATGATGAGACCATAATTAGGTCTCTGGGATATATACAATCAGAGAAGAAGAGGGAACAAGATTTTGGGACCACGCCCTTTTGTGGGCCCCCAAGGGGTCGGAACTGGACCAAAATTGCACATGCACAACTAGACCACCTACCCAACAAGAAGAACCCATAATAAGGTCTCTGGGGTATATACCTTCAGAGGAGAAGAGGGAACAAAAAATTGTTGACGGCCGGACAACGGACGAAGGACCATCGCATGAGCTCGACTGGTCGAGACCAGTAGAGCTAAAAATACTAGGATTTTTTAGGATCTTTTACTCACCTAAAAGCAGATAATAAACATTTGCTTACAGAGAGTTTTCATCCCAGTCTTCAAATCTGTTGAGTCTTGCATTAGGAAACATTGTCATCTTACTGTAGCACCCTCATGGTTGCTTCCATAATGCAGGCTATCAACAGATATGATAACTGGGGTGAGAGCTCTGGAAATGGAAACTGAGAAGAGCTTTATATCAATTCAATTTACAATAACATTTATATAGTGCCTTTAATAATATCACTATCTCTGATAAAATTTGAGCTTATCGATCACAGCCATTAACAAAAAATTAAGATTTTGGTCTAAATCTAGGAAAATTTTAGGATTTTCCCATACCCTCCATTGTCATGATTTTAACTTTTTAGGATTTTAGCAAAATGCAAAAAAAAAAAAAAAAAAAAAAAATTTTTAGGATTTTAGGACGAACTTGAAGCACTGCAACTCTGAACTTTTGCACTTTTATCCAGCAAAAGTTTAGATTTTCAAGAACAATGCCTTTGAGAAAATTTCCTTCTTTTAAATACTGGTAGTGTACCAGTTACCGGCTAAGACCAGTTAACAGCTACTATGTTATTTCGGCTTTTGAAACGTGAATTTATGAGATTTTTTCACCTAAATGTCTACAATACATAGGATACTAAATATTAGGTATGAAAATTTCATCAATTCACATTTTGAATACCCTTAATAACGTAGTAGCCAGTAACTGGTCTTAGCTGGGGACGGGTCCTTCGCCAGTAGTGTATTTTTATGATCATGTGAGTCAAGTTGGGAAAAGATGAAAGGGGTATTGATATCATATTCTTAATATTCGAGTAAATAGATTTAATATTTCATATATAAGAGAGAAACATATTTTACTATAAATATTCACATTTTTTGAAGAACTGAATAAAAGAAATGTGCAGATAAATAATTATGTTAATTTCATCACTTTTTATCACTCTGCGCTAAATTACAAAGACAAGTACTCAAATTTTCCAAATGGGTACTCATGTTGGGATTTTAATGTTGCCCTCACCAAATTGGGAGATCAATAGAGATAAATATTCACTTTGTACATATATCTAGTATTACATGGTTGCTAGTACATTGCATTACTTACTACATCAAATGCCAAATAATGAACTCATTACAGATATCATTTAATCTGTTTACCTAGTTTAAAATGTTTCCTATGTTCCTACAGTCCATACACAAAGTAACTGTTGAGTATTGAGAGAAAATTAAGTATATGGACCACAGCAATTTTGTAAGTATTTTCACAATAATGAACAATGTCATCTGATAATTTTGAAATAATGCAACAAACTGTCATCCTGCAAAGAGTACCAGGTACTTTTTTCCCCCGACAAGACCTGGTATGGTTCCTTAAAATCAATGTAATGTATGGGCAATTGTACAAAAAACATTCAATACAATTTTATGAAGAAATACCTCCAAATGAGTAGAACATCTGTAAAAAGTAAATGTCAATCACTAAAGCATAGCTTCACTAATCAAAATCTAAAATTCTGAACTCTTCCCTTAAAACTGGTGATTGTAAAGAAAAAACAACATGTATATGACTATAAAAACATTTTGTTCTATTAATCCAAATAAACATTTTTATATGCTACCCAATCAGCAAAGGACTTACGCACTGAAAAATAAAACATCTGAAAAAACAGTATCAGTGTCTCACCAAGTCGATATATGAAAATCTAAAATAACATTACTTCCTCAATAAAGACCCTACCACTGTCTAATTCTGTATGTACTTGTTTCATACAGCATTCTATATAATGTATAGTAAAAATAGGTAAAATGAGTATGACAATGAAAAGGACAGGAAAAAAAATATGAACCTGTCAGAATGTAAACCAAGTCATACCATGTAACAGAACTCATATCATCGCTACATATCATAACAAAGTAGCCATAGGCATAAGCACTAGAAATTCATACAATATGGGTGGCCAATTGCAAAATACTAAGTACTCAGGAGAACCAAAATTATCGTATTTCTTTCAAATGGGCATTTAACCAAATTTGACATAAAATGAACACAAAGAACCTTAACTTCAGCAATAAAACAAGAACAGAATATTAATTGAAAGTTATGCTTTCTGTATATCATTATTCATGATGTTATATTTTTTATATCCTATTCATTCAAAAATAAATATGGTAAACTATTAAACCAAAAAACTGCTCATTAAAGACACAGACAAGAAAATAAAATAAAATCTTTAATTGATAAGTGCTGTATCATTTTTTCTGTTACCATTATAAGAAAGCAGCATCCAATATCCCTGAGTAGTTTCAAAGAGGCCAAAATTGTAAGACAAAAATATACAAAATCCCTGAGAGCTTACAAAGAGGGTAAGATATTGACAAAATTCCTGAGCAGTTCTGATGAGGGCAAGATATAGAGATAATGTATCATATAAACAAACACTGACATGACTAAATGACTCATTTTGACCCAAAAGGTGATAACAACCTGAAAATACATGTACTGGATTTCACTTCAACAAAAGTCACATCTTATTATAGCTTCAGTTATTGGGATCATTTTTATACAGTATTGTAAAATATCTGAAAGGCAAAAAAAGGAGATGTATATCAACAGTTGTCAGCCATCAATGTCTTCTTTACTTCTGTGATGAGAATTTCATCTCTGAAAAAAAATTGTGTTGCATGCAACAATATGTGCAACTTCTTCCCCAAGATACAGAATTACCATCCATAATTTCTGGTAAATATATATACAACTGACAAAACGTTTCTTTCACATTATAAGAAGAACACAAGTAAAACAACTCACATTTGACTTATTGACTTAATTGCAAAAAAATTTGTAAATCTCCAACACTGGTTTGTCTTCTAAAGCATCCTTATCCACTACAACCTTTTATCACCATAAACTCAACAACAGTAATAAATGTACATGCTGACCAATTCTTAAATTGTATTAGTAAGAATTTTCTCCTTATTCATAAAAGCATGCATCAAAGAAGAATTAATACAATGGACTTGAAGAAATCAGATATATAAATGGTCCTAAAACACTCCCCAATTTAAGTCTAAACCTTGATAAGCCAACAGCATTTATTGTAAAGGAATAATCAATTTATGGTTATTTGACTGTTATGATGACATAAATACGAAAAAAAATATAGTTTCCTTAATCAAAACAAATAAAATACAAATGTATTGTTTGAAATATGAAATGAATGAAATGATGGATTATGTAAAAGGATAGATTATGTATGATGAGGATTATGTAAAAAAATGATGGATTACATAAGAATTATGTAAGAGATGATAGACCTGATACACAGTTCTCACATACCTCAATTACCTCTGTTGTTTCTTCATCCTAGAATCAGAAAACAAAAAAATTAACAAGCTGAAAAGTCAGAAAGACCAAAAACGCATGGGTACATATGACCTACTTTCCTATGAACTTGGTAAACCATTTTCAAATGCATATAAATCTAAATAATGTGATGAGTCCTTCAAAGGGAAGCCAGTATAAAATAATAAAAACAAAGTACAATAAACAACAATAAAATGTGGAGAACAAATGTTTTGTTATTATTTTATAGATTAATCATTTGTTTAGACAGAAAAAAGTCTGTCCCCCATTCCTACCAAGAAAAAAAAAGGGGGGGGGGAGATGCAGGTCAATTTGTCTTAATATGATTGATTGATTGATTTTTGTTTAACGTCACACCACGAATATTTCACATATATGGTGACGGCATCTGCCTAATGCAGGGCATGCAAATTTTGACCTTTGCAATGGACCTACCCGAAGCAGTGAGGGATCTTCAACGTGCCATGCATACCACGACACCGGGCCTCAGTTTTTTTCGGTCTCATCTGAAAGACAGAACACCAGCATGACCAGAGCAGGTCTCAAACCCCAGCCTCCTGATCAGGAGGCGAGCGCAATACCACTAGGCCATGCCTGCTTGTCTTAATATGTACTTTATGTACTAAAGTGAATTTCTCAATGAAAGTTGATTGCCTTCTATCTGTAATGAAATGTATGGATCATCAGATGAACCAACCAACTTTGTGATTAAACACACCAGAGCTATTTCCCAAACATGATAGTAGCCAATGTTTTCAGTGTAAGGGAGAAAAGTTTACAGAAATTCAAACATTTACATGAAAGGTAATAGGATTCAGTGAGAGAATGATTAAAAAGATGACGATTTGTATTTATGTGAAATCTCGATCTGCTCATATACTTTGTAATGCCTGCCAGTTTTACTACCTCATTTATATAATAATTTCATGTATTAACATTTCAATTCATCTCTCATTGATATTTCATTGTATGTCTTATTGACACTAAGAATGATATGATCATATCTAATGTTTATTATATTAACTCGAATTTACTCAACCAGTAATGGATCAATTTACGCATATTCGTGACATGTCATCTCAAAAGCACCACAAAGTGAAAGTTTAACTCTTTGTAAATTACTTTAATTATTATCATCATGTTACTGTTTGACAAATTCTTTTATAAACCTTAATCATGTCATTTTACTTTCGTTTTTCAAGGATAATGACAAAAATATCCAAATCTGATAAATTAAGGTTTATGTGTGAAATGTTAATACAGTTAATAAAACAGTCCAGGCTATTCAAGAAAAGCAGTGTATATTTAGTAGAACTTTTTGCTACAGTGGGTGTCCACTGCTTGATATAGAGAAGCACTGGTAGTAGGTTCTTGGAGAACTGCTTGGCAGTGACCGGCTCCTACTTTATTTGAACAGGACAAGATTCTGCGATCTTGCTACAATCACATAACACCCGAGTCTTTCGTATTTTGCATTATAACTAATTGATATACAACCAAGAAAACGACGGTGCTCGACATTAATGCTTGTCCGCTTGTCCAGTACCAGTGAAAATTTTTCACAGGCAAGTGAATCTTGCTAAATTTTATTCTATTCCTTACAGTAGTTATAGAAATTCAGTATTGACAAACTTTCGGACAGGTAAAATTTATATTCGGACAAGTAAATTTCATGGCTACTTGTCCAAATGGACACGTAGGGGAAATGTTAATGTAGAGCCCTGAACTACATAAAGTGTTACATTTTCTGAAAAGGGGACGTTTATTACCGTGAAGCAGTCAAAAAATAAAAATCTGATAATTTGGAGATAGATCTAAGAAGGTGAGAGTGGGAATAAAAGTTCTGAAAATTCTAGTTTTGCTGACAACTTATACATGACATTTCTATTAAACAATATTACAATGACATGGATGTAAGATTTTATGTTGGACATTTAAAATTAAAGTTAAAAAATAATTAAAGTTAATTGAAATTATGAAGGAGTTTTCTTGAAGATGGCATTTCCATGAATGGTATCATGTGTTTTACGTTCAAAAAAAAAAAAGAAAAAGAGAGTGGGGACATTTATTAGAGGGGGGACTATCACAGAATATAGGGTATATTAGTTTGGTTGTTTGCTTTATAATTTACAAATCGTGTTTGGTTTTTTTTGCAATATTACATTAAAAATACATATCTACTATGAGTAAAAGAATTAAAACTCGTTGATCCTAGCAGATATTAGATTTATCAAACTCTTACATACAGAAAAAATTTCTAGTTATTTTCTAAAGAAAAAAGGTGTAATTAGTTGCTGCCTTACAGTTTTATAAATGGTGAGACTGTGTTCTTGCTGGCAATGCTGACATAAATCCCATGCACTGGCAAACTCAGCACTGCATGATGCACAAAGTAACTGGGTGGGCTCTGGAGACTCTGTAATAACATCAGAACTTCATGTTTCAATGATATCACTTACAATAATTACCCCTATATAATGTAAATTTTTTTTTCAGAATTTCTGATGTCCATTTCATAGGTGCGCATTATACATGGGAACCAAAATATAACAAATTTTTTTCCAAGAATTTGTAGGTGATGTTGATCTGAATGACTGTTAAGATGTCAACCTGTACTAAGATCACAGCATGAGGTTAATTGGTTATGGAGTGGATAGACAATCCTTCGTGTACTTCGTATACTGTATTCATTAGATATTTACATATTTAATTTTAAGTTACACTAAACATGGGTTCAATGTTCATAATCATAAAATTACAGTTAACTGGCCCATTGTATACCTTTCACCTATATAGTTAGACACCCGCTGTGCTGGATATAGATGTCACCTTCTAACAATACCTGATGAACTGACAGCTCAACCTTGTACACACCACTCATCATGACAAATGACATGACAAATCTTGAGAAAATGTTTAGTTTTTAAGATTGATTGATTGAATATTGTTTTATGTCACTCAACCATTATTTCACGTATATGGTGACAGCATCTGACTGATGCATTGCATAGAAATTTAGACCTTTACAACAGACCCACCCAAACCAGTGAGGGATCTTTTACCTGCCACCCCTACTGTGACACGGGACCTCGGTTTTTACTGTCTCTCTCGAAAGACAGAACACCAGTGTGCCCAGGGCCGGAGTCAAACCCAGGGGCTCTCGATCACAAGCCCAGCACCTTATCCACTAGGTCACACCAGTTTTATTCTTTAAGAATATAGCTAGCCTGCAAAACTGTTATATCTCTAGACTAAAGATTTCCTCAAATCAACTGCAGTTGATGACATGAAAGCTAACTCTAATTTAGTTATGAATAAAGCTGCAGAATTGCCAGGAATTTTCAAAGAAAGGTTTATATGTAAAGTTTTCAATTTCTTTGCTTTATTCAAATGATTATGTATCCAATATACAAAAATAAAGAGAAAATATCTCCCAGAAGAGAAGATATTGAGTAATGTGTTGTTTTTGCCTGTACATGGCAATAAAAAAGTCTACATCATATTCAAGGAAGTTGAAAACACTCCCAAATTTTCATTTGGTAACTACATCAGACGTCATTACATGTATCTATGATAGACCATAAGAAGAAACTGGTTCAGTTTTGAAGCAAATCTATCCTAAAACTGAGTAAGTAGGATATGACCTTAATAAAACCCATTAAGGTTTCATTAACCACAGCAAACGTCATTAATATATCATGACCATCAACAAAACTAATAACACTATCATTAGTTCTCATGTGACATAGATTTCATAATTACCTGGAGGCGGTGTGCTCTGACATTGACAAGAAATCTTGAGTCGACATGGAATCTTCTTGTGCTGAGCTAGACTGTGAAGGCTGCTGAAGTTAGTCTTGCATACACCACAAATGAGAATGTCTTTACCAGCTGACAATAGAAAACATATGTTAGACAAATAATTACATTTCTGAAAGCTAAGTTAACAGATTTTCAATACAATATGCAGGAAAACTTTTTGTATGCAGACATTCCCAAGGGGAAAAGTGCTTAAGTCAACAACAAACTGCAATGAACATTACATTATGGGGAAGCCTTGTAAAACAATTTACTGATGTTCACTTATCACTTGACTTAAGTAGTCAATGACAGTCTGCAAAAAGAGAAATGCAGATAGTTGGAAAACTTACAAAGAAACATCTTTACCTAAGAAGTTACATAAATCATATACTGCAATATACATATAATTCACCTTGTGCTAATTGAGTAATAGAATTGCCTCCCATTTTGGCTTCTGCTGATCCAGATGAAGTCAAATTAACTAGAGTTCTCTTAATGCCACCTGGCTGAGAATCTGTCCTCATTTTTTTGGCTGGTGGTCCACTCTGAGTCAAAGTAACTCTGGTATTTGAACTAGAGGAATAACAAGAATTTTCAACAATTTATCCCAGTTGTGCAAGATGCAAGACTAAAATGTCATGTTAAAACAAGCTGTCTTTCTGAAACACTAATACCCCCGGTGTCACGAAAGTCTGAAAAGTTATTCTTGGTGTGAAAGTCATTGTCAAGGTCAAAAGGTTATCGACCATGGTGTCATTTGAAAGGGCTTCATTAGTTGATACGCATAACAAATATGAAGTCTCTATCCCTCACGGTTTAAAACTTATAGCCAAGGTTAAAGCTGACAACTGACAAAGAAAGAAAGAAACAAACAAACAGACAGGACAAAAACAATATGCCCCCAATCTTTCTATTCAAGGGCATAAAAATCCTGCTATTTGTAAATAAAGCTAAACCTGAGAAAAGCAGGCAGCATTTGACAAAGTCATTCTTATTATGTTACTACTAAATATTTATTATACCGTAAACCGAAATCCAAAATCAATGACAACAGATACCATATAAAATTCAAAGATATAGACATACATAGACAGTTCTCTTCCTAAACAAATAATAGTTGTTACAGGCACAATGGGTATTTTTTATTTTAGTGTTTTACAATTTTACTTTGTTCTGACAACACCACCACTGATTTTTTTTTATTTTGTTTTTATCACAACTGACTTTATTATTGATATATATTTCTTTATAATTGGTCAAAATAAAGAAGACAGAGCACTGTGATTTAAGCATGTACCTGCTCTGAGTGGTAGTTGATTTGCTAGGAGCAGTTCCTCTATTCTTTGGCTCAGATGCAATGTTTATATCTGAAATAAACAAAGCATTTTAAGAAAACTTTTTCTCAAAGCTATAATATTAAATAATGACAATTATATTTTCAAAATATTCTGCCAGCATTCATTAGAGTTTTCATTGTTTAATTCCACATTTTATGTGTTAGGTAGTTGATTACAAGCACTTTTTTCAAAAGAGGTATACAAGCACACATTTCTATTTGCCTTCACAAAAAGTTTGCACAGTTTGCCAATGTAATAGACATTCTAACTTGACATGGATTACTTAATTTATCCCACCTCTAACAAATTTGTTGGGGAATCCCAACCAGAAGTCTCTGTCGAGACTGGAGCTCTACTGTTATCCTCTACTCAAACAACAATTTACCTTCAGAGAAGAAGGGGTAAAAGTATATTTGGACCACACATGTATGTTTTGTATTGCACATGCACAACTAGACCACCTACCAAACATGATGAGATCATAATTAAGTCTCACAGACATATACAATAAGAGAAGAAGTGGGAACAAGATTTTGGGACCACGCCCCTTTATGGGGCCCCAGGGGGTCCGAACTGGTCCAAAATTGCACATGCACAATTACACCACCTATCCAACAAAACGAGACCATAATTAGGTCTCTAGGCTATATACTTTCAAAGAAAAAGAGGGAACAAGATTTTGGGACCACACCCCTTTGTGGGACCCAAGGGGGTCCGGACTGGACCAAACTTATACATGCACAACTACATCACATATCAATCATGATGAGACTATAATTAGGTCTCTGGGACATATACCTTCAGAAAAGAAGAGGGAACAAGATTTTGGGACCACGCCCCCTGTGGGGCCCAAGGAGGTCCAAACTGGTCCAAAATTGCACATGCACAACTACACCACCTATCCAACAAAATGAGACCATAATTAGGTCTCTAGGATATATACCTTCAGAGAAAAAGAGGGAACAAGATTTTGGGACCACACCCGTTTGTGGGACCCCAGGGGGTCCAGACTGGACCAAAATTATACATGCACAACTAGATCACATACCAAACATGATGAGACCATAATTAGGTCTCTGGGACATATACCTTAAGAAAAGAAGAGGGAACAAGATTTTGGGACCACGCCCCTTTGTGGGGTCCCAGGGGGTCTGGACCGGACCAAAATTGCACATGCACAACTACACCACCTATCCAACAAAATGAGACCATAATTAGGTCTCTAGGATATATACCTTAAGAGAAAATGAGGGAACAAGATTTTGGGACCACGCCCCTTTTTGGGACCCCAGGGGGTCCGGACCAGACCAAAATTATACATGCACAACTACATCACATACCAAACATGATGAGACCATAATTAGGTCTCTGGGACATATACCTTCAGAAAAGAAGAGGGAACAAGATTTTGTGACCACGCCCCTTTGTGGGGTCCCAGGGGGTCCGGACTTGACCAAAATTGCACATGCACAACTAGACCACCTATCCAACAAAATGAGACCATAATTAGGTCTCTGGGACATATACCTTAAGGACAGAAGAGGGAACAAGAATTTGGGACCACGCCCTTTTGTGGGACCCCAAGGGGGGGGGGCGGACCAGGCCAAAATAATAAATGCACAACTAGATCACATACCAAACATGATGAGACCATAATTAGGTCTCTGGGACATATACCTTAAGAATAGAAGAGGGAACAAGATTTTGGGACCACGCCCCTTTCTGGGAGCCCAGGGGGTCAGGACCGTACCAAAATTGCACATGCACAACTAGACAACCTATATAACAAAATGAGACCATAATTAGGTCTCTATGATATATACCTTCAGAAATGAAAAGGGAACAAGATTTTGGGACCACGCCCCTTTTGTAGGGGCCCCAGGGGGTCCGGACGGGACCAAAATTGCACATGCGCAACTAGACCAGCTACTAAACATGATGAGACCATAATTAGGTCTCTGGGATATATACAATCAGAGAAGAAGAGGGAACAAGATTTTGGGACCACGCCCTTTTGTGGGCCCCCAAGGGGTCAGAACTGGACCAAAATTGCACATGCACAACTAGACCACCTACCCAACAAGAAGAACCCATAATAAGGTCTCTGGGGTATATACCTTCAGAGGAGAAGAGGGAACAAAAATTTGTTTACGGACGGACGTCCGGATGGCCGGACGTCCGGATGGCCGGACGGCCGGACAACGGACGAAGGACCATCGCATGAGCTCGACTGGTCGAGACCAGTAGAGCTAAAAAGCGATTGGCTCATAACAGTCATGCGAATACGTGGGCTATTCTTATCCCACGTTACCGTCAGATTTATACCAGGTTTCGAGCTATCTTTCTTGTTCTCCTTGTCAACAACAATGGCGGTAAAACGGTATGTATTAGCCTCATGCATGTTATCATGATAGGTCATCGGTGGGCTAAATTCGTTACCTAGTCATCTAGTGACCAGGTACGGGATGATCCCAGGTCACTAGGTTTTATATTCCTCATATCCTAAGTAAATTCAACCATGTTATTTAGGAAATAAAATTCAGGACCCCTATTTGACTTAAGACAACCAAAGTATTGGAAATATCAATGTTTGAGATATCTATATCTGACTTTATATAATGTATGTATTTATCTAATTTTCTAATTTTTTCTTTGTAATGTACTTTTACATGTATGTAGAGATTAAGAGACATTCTGAAGGGTGTAAAATACACAAGCTTACATCAAAGAAAATCAAACAACTATTTAAAATTCTTTCACTGAAAATTAGCAAAACTTCTCTACTCAAAATTATCACAGTTAACATCTCACCGATTCAGTTGCTATTGATGCATTAAATGACAGATTATCATGATCAAATCAGTTTAGCAATGTGATATTAATAGAATCTAGCACTAGTTTGAGTTCCAGATAGAAAAAAATCAGTCGAGGGTTGGATGAATCAACAAATCCAAATCTAGGCATTAGCCGAGGTTGAGACATACTGATTCATCCAACCCTCGACTGATCTTTTTCTATCTGGAACTCAAACTAGTGCTTGATTATTTTCTCGCACCTCAGCAGCTTGATGTAGGCTATAGCTATTTTTAATGTTTAAGTTTACTTCCATTGATGGCGGAGTCACTGCATGATTGAACAAGCGTTCTTAAAGTATTGCTTAGGCAATACTAAGTCCCCTACCGGCAAATGGAAAACTAAGACCCCCAAAACACACATACACACACACCTACACACACACACACACAACATACTGTCTTTCAGGCTGCCAGCAAGTTAAGTATTTGATCACAACCTTTGATGATGATGAAAACTAGAACTGTCTCAAACTTGATCTGTAACTCATGGTGGCATACTCACACACCAAAAGTTGTATGAATATCTATAAGCGTTTAGAAAAAAAGTCCAGAAAACTGCTATTTGAAAGAAATTTTCTAATTCCAAGGGCCGTAATTCCGTACAAAAATCAGTGGACCAAAACAGAACTCAAACTTGATCTGTAACTCATGGTGGTAGACTCACAAACCAAGAATTGGATGAATATCTACAAGCATTTAGAAAAAAAGTACGGAAAACTGCTATTTTAAAGAAATTTTCTTATTCCAAGGGCCGTAATTCCGTAAAAAATCAGTGGACCGAAACAAAACTTGAACCTAATCTGTAACTCATGGTGGTAGACTCACACACCAAAAATTGGATGAATATCTACGAGCGTTTAGAAAAAAGGTCCATAAAACGTGAGTGTGACTGACGGACTGACAGACGGACAGAGTGCAAACCTATAGTCCCCTTCCGCGATGCCGGTAGGGGACTAATAAAAAGATAAACCACCGCAATAAAATAAAACACCATGATATGCGTGAAAAAACTTAATATTTAGATAGGATTTTTCAACATTAAATTTAACGATAACACACAAAATCTAATATGTTGTAATAAAAATCAAGTATTCTGCATTTGTTTGTAAACAATGCAGATGACGTGTGGAAGGATACAAAGTGTTCCAGACAGAATTTTCCAGTACTGATAAAAAGCGGGATTAGTCGATCTCCAGTGCAAGAAATAATAATTCAGGGCTTGAAATTCCCGCTCGCTGTGTGCCAATGGCAAGTGAAAATGCCCCCGGGCAAGTGGTTTTCCGCCCGTTAAGCGAGTTAAAAAATAAATATTGGGTTTGGAATGAAGCATTTTTCAAAATCTTGATCACTTCAGTGTTTGATTCGATAAAGCATAAGTTTGATTGTGATTGGCATCGTAAAAACGGCAGTAACAGATTGTATATAGGTTTGTGTATATGTCTATGCATCTTATTAACCGATCTGTGACAAGTTGTGACGTCAAATGGCAGAAGCATGGGCTTTCCTCAGTTATGCCAAAAAAGGCGAAATCAATAAGTCCGAAAAGAAACGAACTTATGATCTGAATTATGAAAAAACTAAACGGGCTAGGACATTCAAAGAATCGTGGGCAAAGGATAGGCCCTGGCTCAAAGACACTGAAACAGGATTAACTTGTGATGTTTGTATTCGTCATGTGAAAGGTGGGCCAAAGAATAATTTCATGACTGGGTGCACTTAAAAAAAAATGGATGGTATTATCAAGCACAAAAATTCTGCCGGTCATAAAAGGGCTTTAGAAATAGAGAAAAACAAATTACAGGCTGCTTGATTTTGTTACGGACTCCTTGAATTTGCAATCTAGGAGCCCGTATGGCTCCTTAAAAATTTCTCTGAATTTCAAGCCCTGTAATTACTGTATCTTACTCACCTAGTGCCTGTCCGGCATATGTCATACCATCTTCTGCTCCGCATGCTCTCCGTGCCTCTATTTCATTGGCAAACTGTACAAATGCATACCCTTTGTGCATAGATATCCCTGTTACAAATCCATATCTACTGAAAATATTCTCCACTTCTTCCTTAGTAAGAGCAAGAGTATTCAGGTTACCCACAAACACTCTGGACCTGTTTATGCATGCAAAAAATTATTCATATAAATATATCTATTACAAATATAATACTATTAATGTATTTTAACATGATAATCAATATGAAAAATGTAAAGTCACTCAAATTTTAACAATTATTTTTCTGATGATGGTAGGAATCAAAGACGACTGCATGTGAAGTTTGGTGAATGTACAATTATCTCTTCAGCTTATCTTTTCTGTGTAACATAAGCATAAAGAGCAAATTGCTCAAATTGGAATCCCAAGCTCATGGACAATCACAGATCAAAAATCTCAGAAAGTTACAAGCATTATAAGCCATATAGTTACATGTAACTCTGGTGAGACAGCAAGGGACTATTTACAGGTTCTGATAATGGTATACAGAAATAGAACACAGTACAACTTTACCTCTACAGAATTTAGGAATTTCACAGAAAACAAGACCAATGCCAAGTGTGGCATCCTCTCATACAGCAACAAAAATACCAAAGAGGTATCTTCCTCTTATTATACTAAAACTGTATGTAAAGTATTAACCCAATAGTGCCAAAACTGTGACTTCTACTTCAAGAGTGTCTACAAAGTTTTATTACAGAAACATGCACCCCATCCACCCACACCCACACAAACAGTACCATTACTATATTCCCCCTCCCCCACTTCCAATGCTGTTGCAAAGGGATAATGAAACTGAAGCTATTAATATAATTAATAAATTTGTTGACTTACTTAGCTGTGGAAGGGTCATTTGTTACATTGCCTATCACACTAGATGCTTGGATCTGTGGCTGAGGAGTAAATGGAGAAGCCATTGGTGGGCCACCTCTCATTGGGGGTCTAGGGGGACCTCTTGGGCCTGGAACTTGGCCTGGATGTCTTGGTACACCCATCCTTGGTCTCATCATTCTAGGCATCATTTTGCTAGACTAGTAGTAAAAATTTAGGTAGATGACCCTGGAATAAAATAATTCATGTTCTACAAAACAGCAAAAAATTGACACTGATGAGAAACAGAGTGATGAGGAAGATGTCCAAGAGATATGCGAGTATGACGTGCAAGATATAGAAAAAGAGCACACAGAGAGAAGTAATGCGGAGAGAGAGAGAAAGAGATAGAGAGATAGGGACAAGGATACATGTAGGAAGAGACTACAGGGGTGAAAATTCGCTGACATTTTACTTTTTTAGGGGCCAAGTTGGCCCCCAAGTCAGAAACTTTAGGCGCCCACATTTAAAACAATTAGCCCACATTCAAAATGACATTTCATTTGTTACACTAATTAAACCAAGTGATTTAACATACCAGAGTAGTTACAATTGCTCTCTTTCAATTTCATGCTCGATTTGTCTTAACCTTTCATACAATACATGTTCTTCATCCTCAGTCATCTCACTCACTCTCATCACTTTCATCCTCACATTCACTCTCCTCACTCACATCTAAATCTTAGATTAAATGACTATGCCCTCTTCTTATCGTGCTATTTGAAGTACGAATTTTGATCATCGTATTTGCACTTTGGGGTACCTGGTTTGGAGACGCCTTGGATTCTCGAAATCGGACTAGTCACATGACTCGATTTGCATCATATTTGTTGGGGAATAAGTCTCAGGATTTATCATCGCTTTCTATGAAGAATCTAATATTTTGAAATCTCATTTTTACAAACTGGGTCATGTAAAATTCGAGGAAGGAAAGAGAGTCAATCGTCGCAAGATTCCTCAATGAATTTCTGAAGCTTTAAAACTCCTTTAGCTCTTGTGTTCAAAATTTAATTCAGCAAGGTTGCATAACGGTCTATGATAAACACCAAGTTAATCCCCCAGGTCATCCTCGGAATTTTTCGGCAATTATCTCCATTTAGATCTTAATGTGATGTCACCCCGACTTCGAGAATGTGTCTCCACATTTTCTCCGCTCTCGTTAAATATGAAACTCCTCATGTGTTTATTCAACAAACAGTTAGTAGACAGGTGAGGAGTTCTTATTAATGATGACATTGACAACAAGGTCAAGAGTGATTTTAGTTGACTGAAATTTTAACAGCAGTAAGAGCATTTCATTGACATCGATCAAATAGGACAGCACTAAAGCAGAAAAAAGTTTATGGCTGGAATTTTACGGTGGCCAAGTGGGCGATCAAAATTAGATTTTCAGGAGCCCACAGACAAAATTTGGTTGCATTGGCAAGTGGGCCAGCGCTTATTTTCATCCCTGGACTAGAAGAAGAGCAAGAGGATAAAGATTCAGAGGTTCAAAGAATGAAAGTGATGTGATTTTAAAGCATTGTTTTGAAAATGAAAGAGAAAGAGAAAACTTTTCCTGTTTAAAGTAATTGGAGTAAAATTTAAATAAGTATAGATAGTTTTCACTGAGTCAATTAATTGGAGTTACCTCCTGTAGGCAGCCATATTTTGGGTCCAAAAAGAGATTTTTCTTCACAGTATTACCAATTTTAAGACCTTTGTGTTGAGAGAGTTTCCATAATTTTGCAACAAAATAAACAGTTCTGAAATACATTAGGCCAATATAAAAATATTGTTTGTTTCCCCTTCTCCGACCGACCCATAAAAATCCCGCCGACTCAAAAATTTTTTCCTTGAAATTCTCAAAATATTTTTTTTTTATTTTCGTTCCGTATCTTTTTTTAAAATCGCGCCGAAAAATATACGAACTCGAACTTTATACGTCACTTATACACTTGATTCGAAGCGCTGACAACGCTTGCCGCGAAGCATCAAATAGATCGTACCCAAAGTATTGGTCAAAACGTACCCAGTATATTTTTCACTTTTTTCTGAATATAATTTTTGCGCGAAACGGATTACCGCGACAATTGGTATCGGACAACGGTTCTCAATTCACATCGGATGAATTCAAAACATTTATGAACTCTAACGGCATTAAACACTTCAAGAGTGCTCCGTACCATCCTGCGACCAATGGATTGGCTGAGCGATTTATTCAAACAATGAAACAAAGTCTCCGGGCGATGTCACATTCAAACCTACCACTCAACGTAAAGCTTGCGAATTTTCTGCTAGCTTATAGAAATACGCCACACGTGACAACTAATGAAACACCGGCAAAACTATTCTTAGGAAGAAATTTGCGAACATGTTTGGATTTAATTAGACCGCACGTAAAAAACAGTGTTAATCACCAACATTCGAAACAAACATTCACAAGTAACACTAAAACAAGAAATTTTGAGGTCGGCCAGGATATCATAGTCCGAAATTACCGGGAAGGCGACAAGTGGGTACGCGGCACCGCCCTAGAAAAGCTAGGTCCGCTACTGTACGAGGTAGAAACCAGAGACGGAAAACGATGGAGAAGGCATGTCGACCAATGCCGCGATAATATCGACTCTCCGAAACAAACCGAAGTCTCATACAAAAGTGCAGAACGGGCATCTATAAGTGAAACTTTAGACAATCAAGATGAATCTAACATTGACGATGTACTCATCAACATAAGAAATACAATCAGGAGCAGAAACAAGCCGAACCGATTGATTGAAGAGTGTTAAAGTGCTTTTGTGTAATATTGTAAATGAGGCACAATAATCCTCACAATTTACTGCTTATTTTTATTTGTGAAATGTAATTCATTATGTCAAAGTTTTAGTGCGGAGGAAATATAGTGTTTAGATAAGACATGAGCCGCGCCAATCGGAACACCGTCGCCATTTTTTACAAAATTAGATTTGCGTACGGAAATGGACGAGTTGTTACGATTGGAGCCGCGCCACAGAAACACATTTGTCATAGTTAACATCTGACTCTCTACAGCAGTATATTTGTTGATTAAAAAGAACAATGGAAGATATAGGCGTATTAAGTAACACTTTCTCACAGATTTAAATATATAATGAAAGGTGTAATGAATTGGTTTAGTTCCGAAATAAATGTAGTATTAGAAGGACGTGTTTTATATTTTATTAAGTCGTATACATACACAACACCATGACAGTACTGTTTATATTCTGTAGAAATGTGATAAGCATAAATTCACATTCAACACAACACCAATCTTATTAAAACGCGACTTGTACTCCGTTCCTCTACGATACTTTCCGTGTACACGGAGAGTATCGTAGAGGAACGGAGTACAAGTCGCGTTTTAATAAGATTGAACACAACACATGTAATTTCGAAAAATGTCAATCAAATATTTTCTTTTCACCACTAGTAAATGCACCTATAAAAAGGAAGCCATCCATTTATATACATATGTAAAGTTATTTATTATTAATCTACGTATGTTTCGATGAATTCATACATTCAAATGATAGATTGTTGCCTTATGATACTAAATCGAAGAAATTTGTTGAAAAAATGTGTAAAAGTTGTTTTAAACACCCAAAAGATATATGGGTACGTTTTGACTAACACTTTGGGTACGTTTTGACCAAAAGGTGGGTACGTTTTGACCAAAGTTGGGTACGTTTTGGTTGGGTACGTTTTGGCATGGGTACGTTTTGACCTGCACCCATGTGTTACATAATGTTCTAAAATGTGCAAACCAGAGCATCAACAAGGAAAATGACTCTGTGACTTTGAGTATTTGCTCGAAGACCAACACGGCCGATGTTTACTATCCGAACATGGTTGAACCCGTTGAAGTGTTATATAAGTTTTGACATATATGTATTGCAAATAATGCCAAATATCCATGAAATCTAGTCATATTTTGTTTTGTTTCATAGCATTAGAAAAATGTTAAGTTTTTGTTGATGTTGTTTTGTGTTTATTTTTTGACACATTTCTTCAATAATTAAAGGTTATTTTTATACCTATTTGTGTTTCAAGTTATCTTTGAAAAAAAAAAATAAAATGCCTACCTACCTACCCAACTTTTTCAAGTAGGGTCGGGGAAGGGGAAACAAACATTTTTTTAATAGTGGCCTTATATCTAAATATTTATTGGTTTGTAAGCCAATTACATTTTCAAAAATTATTTTAAAGAAATTCAGTCTGTATTTTTGTTGATTAAAGCACAAAACTTCACATTCTGACCCACAAAATGGCTGACAGCGGGAGATAACTCCTGTGAATTTTCGCTAAGTGAAATCTATCTATACAAACTGTGTATCTGATGAGTTGTCAATTGAATAAAATTAAAGTTCGAAAAAGTTACAGAAGTCTGCATTTATTTACCGGCTACTAAACACTACTCAGGGATCCTAATTTTTTAAATCTATGGGTCCGGGTGGCTACTATGTCAAAATACAGTACAGTAGTCGTGGAATTAGGAAAATCCACGAGCGCCGACGGGCAGCCCACGCAATGCAGCCATCGGGCAGTCCATCGGCAGCAGTATATATTGTCCACTCGACCCTATTACATGCCCACAATACTGCCAACAACAGTTGAACGCACTAATTGCAGAACTAACAGTGAATAGGGGTGAATTAAAGACCTCATTGTACATGTATAGACAGGAATTTCAGAAAACTATCACAAATTTAATACCAAACCAAATGTCTAGAATGGCATGTTGATTCAAACACCTCTTCAATGCATATTTTAAAAAAGAATTACGAGTCTTTGTTTTCACAGTTAGTTTCACCAGTGATGAAAATCTGTAAGAAATTGCGATATCTTTATAGATGTAAACAGTGCAACTGTTATCATATTTTCTATATCCAACATGGCCGTCAGTAGTGGATCATTAAAGTTAAAAAAAATAAAATGGTTATAAGGCTATCAATTAATGTTTAATATATCTGAAACTTGCTATAAGGGTGAATGATGGTCCTATCTATTTACACATCGGTGTTTTTGGATTTCTGTGTTTTTTGCGGGGATTTCTGTACATACACGGGGATTTCGGTGATTTCTGTAATTCTATGGACCGTATAAAGTGCCGTATCGGTGTTTAACTTGCCATTCTGGTGTTTACCTAATTTCTGTTGAAACGGTCGGCTCATACCTTCACCACTGTTTCTATTTCACCATTCATATTTTGTATGGAAAAACTTTGCTGATAGAAACTGGGTCATTGCATGCAAAAAATGGAGTGACAGGCACAAATCACTTACCTTTTCAGCTAATTAAATCCTTAACTATTCATATCAATCCATTTTCTTGTAAAACAATCCATGTATACTCGAATAAATACATCACAAAATATTTGGTGTATTTCTCCATTACTTTCAAACGGCCATGTTCAAACTAGATGGAGTGCGCATGTGTGAGACCATGAGGTTAAATAGGAAAAAAATTAAAACCTAATTTTTTTTTTTCATAAAATCCCGCCAATTAAATTGCAGATATCTTAAAAACACTTTGAATACAAATACTTAATAAATGTCTAGGAATATTTCAGTGAAAAACAACCCTTTTCTTCATTTTTATAACCATGTTTCCCTTGGATGCCCCCAGTAATTAGAACTCTTCAGCCAGTGAAACCACATATTGACATAATTTAAAATGGCTGTTTGAAAGTAATGGAGAGCTACACCAAATGAGTTGTGATGTATTTATTCGAGTATACATGGATTGTTTTTACAAGAAAATGGATAGATATGAATAGTTAAGGATTTAATTAGCTGAAAAGGTAAGTGATTTGTTCATGTTACTCCATTTTTCGGATGCAATGACCCAGTTTCTATCAGCAAAGTTTTCCCACACAAAATATGAATGGTGAAATAGAAACGGTGGTGAAGGGATGAGCCGACCGTTTCAATAGAAATTAGTGTTTACCCTGCCGTTCTGGTGATTCGATTCAGTGTACACTGTAGACTGTAGTATACAGAAGGTGTAGAATCAGAAAAAAACAAACAAACAACGTAAAGATGAGCTGACAAGTGTTGATGAACTTGATGACGGAACCTGGGAACATGTGCAAGATTTCGGACACAAATTCACAATTTACTATTTAGCAAAAGAGAAAGAATAGGCGAGTGTTGATAACACCCAAAGAACTACTCTGGTTATATACATATTTAAATTAGACAGCATATCTATCGATTACGAAAGGTTACTGCACGAACTTTCAAGAAAATCTGTGAACACCTGCCTTTCTTCTGTTTTCTTGCAAATAAAGTAAAACGCGGTCTAACGTAGATGGCGCTTCGAAAACTATGAATTAACATTCTTTACCGAATATAAACGGATCTGTCTTTTACGGCAACGTAGGAAGGTCACGAAGAATTTTTTTAAGTTGTACAAACGAGATACTAAGTGATTTACTAAGTTGTACAAACGAGATACTAAGTCGTACAAACGAGATACTAAGTCGTGCAAACCGGTCATACTAATAAACGCCGAGGGAGAAATGCGGAACGCCAAGGATATGCCAAAGCACGCCAAGGGCCATATATGCAGTATTATTTAATTGATCTATTGAGTTACTGATACTTATCTAACATATATTAACATATATACACTAAAATATTTGTATATGTAATCATAGTAAAGTTTTTGTATACATCCATGAATGCGGTCACATACAGTAATCTCTGATGAAGTCGATCAATTCGGTTTAATGAGAAAAGACAGAAACAAATAATAACAAGTAGATAGACAATATTACTTCATTTACTACAATTATTAAATAAATAGCACAACGATCTTTCCAATACGTGAATGAAGTTATCAAATGTTTAGGTTGGTTGGTTGGTTGATTGGTGTTTTACGTCGCTTTCAACAATATTTCAGTTATATCGCAACATGGAAGCAGGAGGTTACCAACCTCTTAAACATAGTGGCGCAACCCGGGAATCGAACCCGGATCGTCGGCGCCGCAAGCCAAGCGCTTAACCACTACACCACGCCTGCCCTCTCAAATGTTCAGGACTTATCTTTCCTAATAATGGCTGCTGCACGCCAAGGGAAATTGAAGTTATTCATGTATACAAAAACATTACTATGATTACATATACAAACATTTTGGTGTGTAGATTAATATATGTTAGATAAATATGATCCATAAATCAATAGATCGACGAAATAATACTGCATATGACCCTTGGCGAATTCTTGGAGTTCATTAATTTCTCCATTGGCATTCATTAGTATGACCAGAGACATATATAGTCTCTGGTATGACCCGTACAAACAACCGGCGTACATAATTGAAGACCTACGGAAGACCTATGGAAGACTTGCATTTATCTAGACATTATTATTAAAAACTGTTATAAATGTGTTCCTTATTATTAAAAAAGACAACATAGATATTTTGTTCTGTAATAATTCATACTGCACTTTTGACCAAAATATTGTGTAGGTCTTCTTTTGATCGAAATGGCCGCCATTGCTATTTTATGGAGTAATTAAAAATTCATTGCCATTTATAAATGTGATATCGAAGAGGAAAGTATATTTTTGCTTAAATATACATTAATATATATAAAGGAATAAGATCAGATATGTTCTGACTACAATGTATTGTATGTACATGCGACTTTATCACGACGATTTACTTTAAAACTGACATAAGGGAAATCGCATAAATTTATCTTTGACTTAAAGAAAATCAACTAAGTGTTTTATAGATGACAAGTTGTCCAAAAGAACTCGTTTAAGGACAGTTTACGGCAACTTTTCGACTTCATTACGTCATCAAGTTTTATTATTCTCGGCAAGTCAGTTTTATTTTTGTCATGATACCCACTTACAACACCAGGCACCAAAACGTTTCCGTACAATATAACTTTATGCGATTTTCCTCATGTCATTTTTAGAATAAATCGTCGTAATAGAGTCGCCTTTCCATGAAAATCAAGAAATATTGACATCATTTTAGTTGATATGTTGGAATAAACATGCTACTAACGAGAATTTTATGTCGATCGAGTTACTGTTTTAAAAATACCAATTAGAGATTTCGTACGTCAATAATATTCTTTTTGACGACTATTATTTATATGCTAAATATTCTGTATAAATGTATTTCCAAAATAGATGTTTTCCAGAAACAATTATGAATTTCTTCATATTAAATGAATTATTAACGCAATTCATGTATATTCAGGCGCGGATCCAGCCGGGTGGGGGGGGGGGAGGCACGCCCCCCCCCCCCCCGGCAGTGCCCGTCGAAGGGGGCACCATAGTCTATTTTAGGGCCTATATATATTTTACTGCATTTCTGTCTTAAATTTCCAAAATTTCGCTGGCTCGCTTCGCTCCCCAGTTATTCTCTCATATTTCTTTAAATCTGCAATTGAAAAAAAATCGTTGACTCACTTCACTCACGATCAATTTCATGATAAATCTCCCCTGATCCCCGTTTATGATCCATAATATCTTCCAGAGGGAAGCGAAATATAGGTGCAATCCAAATTAATATCCAGCGCACAAATCATCGGCCACTTTGCCTCAGGCGAGTAAAATCGTATGGCTACTTGTACTTCGTGTAGCAAATGTTACAAATGTTTGAAGCTACGCGCTGTACAAGATTGATTTTACTTATCCATACAATTTTACTCATATACGTCTGGTACATCGTGTAGCTTCAGTACAAATTTTTGAAACGCTTGTACTGATGCTACGCGATGTACAAGATGGATTTCACTTATAGCCATTTCTAGAATAGTTTATTTTCACAACGTATTTTGTATCTCCAAAAGTCTCAAATACAGGAGCTTCCGTGGAAGGGGACTTTGCACCTTGTTCCCCCTACCAAGGATCGATCTACCCTGCATCCACCGGGGACCTATAGGCAGTCCCTAGACCCACCTCCTCCAACTGAAAATGTGGATCACAAAAAAGAGCACCAGATTGCACTATTTTGCCTCATTTTTGCAAAATTTTCTCGGGGGCACATGAAGTTCTGGATCCCCCCAGATATTGTATGCTTTTTATATTTTGGAAATAATTTATACCGGAAATTCAGCATATAAATAATGGTAGTCAAAAAGAATATCAGTAAGCATTACTTTTTCACACTTCAACAAAATCAGTATTTCGAGATTTTCATACAAACGCGAGTTTGATAACTCAATTTCGAAGAGAAATTGACGTACAAAAATTTGAATTTGTATTTCTTAAACAACAACTCGACATGTCCAGTTTCATTATTTTTTCTGTTGGTTGTAGACAGAAAACAAGTCGGCAAAGACTAGAAAAAAAAAGGGGGGGGTCATATTTCCGCTAATTGGCGGCAATTTCACATGCCTGATTTTCTATACTTCACTGGATCACACCAAAAACTCCTCATCTGTAGCAGCATACCGGTAAATACTACAGAATTGGTATACCACATGTTTAGTTCACCTGACCAATAGCCTTGAGTGGGCGATTGGGATCATTCTTTACTTGTAGTAACAGGAATGTTATGGGGTGGGCATACCACATCTTTACTTCACCTGACCATAAACCTCCAGCGTCTGATTGGGATCATTCCTCATCTGCTGTAACAGAAATATTATAATGTGGGTATACCACATCTTTACTTCATTTGACCATAAACCTCCAGTGTCTGATTGGGATCATTCCTCATCTGCTGTAACAGAAATGCTATAAAATGGGTATACCACATATCTTCCTCATCTTACCATAAACCTTGAGTAGGTTATTGGGATCATTCCTCATCTGCTGTAACAGAAATGCTATAAAATGGGTATACCACATATCTTCCTCATCTTACCATAAACCTTGAGTAGGTTATTGGGATCATTTCTCATCTGCTGTACTTACTGAAAATCAGTGTCTAACAGAAATGCTATTAAATGGGTATACATACATGTTTTTGAAATTCATTAGAGCACAAAGCTTTAGTAAGTTACTGGGATAACTCCTATTCTGTTGTAACAGAAATACCACTGGGTTGATGATCCTAGATCTACCTCACCTGACCATAAATTTTGCCTGGCTTAAAAGATCACATATCTGTGTATAAATACCATGTCACTGCATTGCAGAAACGTTATTCAGCTCCCTAGAGTGTATGGGTGACAATTTTGAGATCACTCATTCTTGTGTAATTACTTATGGGTACAACACTGTATAACATGTTTAGCTTAATAGAGAAAAGACTTTCTTATCTCTCCTTGTCTGCTGTATACAAAATACATGTACAGCTGTATATGTTAACTTTAGCTCACCTGGCCCAGGTGTATGCTGACATATTGCTATCACTTCTTGTTTGTAGACTAATTAATACTACAATATAGAACACATGTTCAGTTCAAATGAGCAAAAATCTTTTAAGTTGTAGTAAACCTTTTTTCTAATTTTACATGATGTAAAGGGAAATATCATTTGTAAAGCTTTGTCGCTCAGATTTGTGTCATATTACTGTGACGTCACAATCCAAGTATTAACTTTATAATGAAAATTCATGGCCAACGAACAATAGTTTGTCTAATATTAAATCTCTCACATCATTAAAAAAAAATGTTTATTGAGAAAACACATCATCTGCTGTATCAGTAATACACTATAACGTGTAATATCTACTTAACTCACTTGACCTATTAATTTGTGTGCAGTGAAATGAAATATCGTTGGACAGGTTCGATAATATTGTGGCAGATCTGGTAATAATCTTAAATTTCCAGACTGATTGACTGGTTTTTTTTTTGAAAATCACTCCAAAATCACTTTTTTTATTTCACTCTTGTCATAACTCATGCCTATTGGTATATATTAAACAAAGGTACCAAACGTAATCTAGTCTTTGTGTACCTATATTATCAGAGACGTATATATATCTCCGGTATTATGATTTTGAATTCCTATAGGCGTTATTAATGACAAGAACACATATATGAGTCAAGCAGGTTATTGAAACCACAGGCCAAGGAAATTAGGTCAATATATGCAGGAGAGTCCAAATTTGAGGGTCAAGGTCAATAGTTAGTAAGTTAGTAAAACAGAATTTGTTTTTACTAACCATTCACTGTGCCCCCTCAAAATTGAACTTTCCTGCATATATTCAATAGACCTAATTTCCTTGGCCTGTGATTGAAACATCAACATCCTGTGGTCATCAGAAAGAATTGAGAGATTCTCAATAAGCCAATACAAATTAAAATGAACCATTTTTGTATGATTTTTGTGACTGTCTACCTAAAATGTACATTTTGTTTTCGGTCCGTTAAAAGTTGCTTTGGTCTGATGAATTGTCCTAATTTACCAGATTGAATGTCCTGTAAAAAAATTACAATTTTCTATTCACTGTGTGTGTGTTATTAAGGTAACTTCTTATCTTAAGCATTAACAAGACATTACGACAATGTGAGGGTTTTCAGTATTCAAATGAATGATATTTTATATTCTGAATTCTGAACGCACCTGCTACTCCTTATTTGCAACAATCTGATTAAAACCAATCAGTGGATTGGCTACAAAATCTTAGGGATGGAATTAACATCCACAGCGCGCGTGGCCCACAAGGTAGCTTTTGAACGGTGTTTGTTACATATTGCGCCACTATCACGTGCCTAGCTGAGTCACTGATTGGCTATGGGAAATAACAGTTTCAGTGACTAAGACGTCATCAGAGGTCACCAGAACATGAATCCTTACGGGGTTTCACCAGATCTTTATATGCAATGGAACAAATAGAGAAGCGGAATAAAGATATGGTTTTAATCAGATTGCATTTGCAGTATATGATCTATAACAATCCAAGACTACCCTTGACTAGGTCTTTTTGCTTCCAATTTCAGCCACTGCATCTAGACTACCCTGGTAAGCAACTTGGAACATATATTATGGTTGGAACCAGCAATTGTCAAATCAGCTGAATTTTAATTTAATTCATTACTTTCGCATTTATTTTCTTAAAATCGGATAAAGCAAAAAATAAATGTATTATAAAAGATATGCACTCAGAAAAATACATTAAGACTGAACACATATATCATTAAGATTTAAATAATGCTGTAGTGATACAGGAATTGGCAAACTTAAAAGTGTTTTAGGATTGCACTTGTTTTTTAAATGTCTCCTTAAACTGATTCTACAACACAATTTTAGAGATAAGGGTTTACAAAGCCATTTGTTCACTTCTTGATAAATCGGTACAGTTTGATCAGACATTTTCATGATATCTGGACACTCATCATCTTGGCGTACATTGTATCCAGCATTGAGCATGATTTGTATTGGTAACATATTGGTGTCATCTGTCTCCATCTGTAATGCTAGAGGGGAGTACACGGAGGCAGCAAGGTTGTTCCCTATACAGCCATACTGTACGAGAAGAGAGATACTAGATGTCTGCTGTTCCATAAGTGATAATTGTAAAGGAGTTAAACCATGGTCATTGGGGATGTTGTAATCAGCTTGGTGCTCCAGAAGTATTCTTATCATTTGACTTCTGACAGACTCCATTTTTATCTTCATTATGCAGTGATGGAGACAAGTGAATTTTGTATTAAACTCCATTGATCCTCCCTCCTCTTCATACATCAGACATTTACCTGTGTACATATTGACATCTGCTCCTGAAAAGTAAAGCAGAATATTAATACATATTGAATTATGTCATTAATGTAAACATGCCTAAGTGTACATACCAACAATGAGAACACATTTATAAGACAAAGGTATTTACAGCATTTGTAATTATTATTACAATGTATCATATGATGTAAACCTACAAGATAACAATGACTATATGATACCTGTACAACACATTCAATCACTACACATTATGTTATAGTAAGTTTAGAAGAAATAAAGTTTTATGACAGAAGAATCAAAAGAGTGAAGAAATAAAGAAAAGACATAACAAACTCAACCTGTCAATACTATGGGAGTTACCAACACAGGTATAAACATATGAAACTGACAACAGGTGATTATTCGCACGACCTAACTTGCAGTCCTTTTAAAATGAATTGTTTTCTTATTCGATTTATCATGAGTCAATTGAACATGTATCATAATATTGAATTAGGTAAAATTTCCAGCGTTTGCTACAAAAATATAGATATCTATTCAAATGAAATGACATCTACGTAAAACAATGGTCTTTAATTTGCTACATGTAGTATGCTAACAAAGATTTTTGGACCATTTTTAGGTTCATTGCTTATGCTATACTATGCTTTGGTCTATTGATTTACTCTCTAGCAAAAAGTGTAGACCAGATGGTACCTAACTTTAAATCTGTGCAGTAATACAGTACAGAAATCGAAACTTCACTTCAAATGTTTGTAAGCCGGCGTGGCCTAGTGGTATCGTGTCGGACTCCTGATCGGGAGGCCGGGGTTCGAGTCCCGCTCTGGCCATGCCGGTGTTCTGTCTTTCGGATGAGACAGTAAAAACCGAGGCCCTGTGTCGTGGTATGCATGGCACATTAAAGATCCCTCACTGCTTCCGGTGGGTCCGTTGCAAAGGTCAAAATTTGTATGCCCCACATCAGGCAGATGCCGTCACCATATACATGAAATATTCGTGGTGTGACGTAAAATAAAAATCAATCAATCAATCAATCAATCAAATGTTTGTTGAAAAAGTACTGTAACAAGAGCAACGCCTAATTTAAGAGGCATAATACCTCCGTTGCTTACCAGTAGTCTGAAGGGATGAAATTTGAAAGTATGGACATGCTGACAATTCTATGAAATATTATTAAAATTTACGCAATTGGTTAAAAGTTATAGCCCGGACAAAGATTTACATATTATATGCATTGTGAACTTGTCCTTGCAGATATGACATTCGAGTCAAGGTCATGACACACCCTTGGGTCCAGGCAACAATTCTGTGAAATATTACTCACATCCATGCAAGGGTAAAAAGTTGTGGCCCAGACAAATATTTACCCATCATACGCAGTGTGACCTTGACCTTGAAGATATAATCTTGGTTAAGGTCAAGACACACTCTCGGATCCTCAGCAACAATTCTGTGAAACATTATTCAAATTAATGTTAGGGGTAAAAAGTTATGGCCAGGACAAAGATTTACCGATCATATGCATTGTGAGATTGACCTTGCAGATAAGACATTTGAGTCAAGGTCATGACAGCCTTGGCTGCTTGGCAACAATTCTGTGAAATACCACTTAAATCTATGCAAGGGTAAAAAGTTATGGTCTGGACAAGAATCTAACTGACATAAGCACTTTGACCATGACCTTGCAGATATGATCTTCAAAATCACTAGGGTTCATTCTCTAGTCATAGAAATATGTGTGCAAAGTTAAAAAATTCTAGCATAAACAATTTGGTCTGTAAACTGTTTACAAGTTGCATTCTCAAAAATTTGCTATTTTTACCCGCAAAATGACCTTAATCTAAAAAAATATCATCTAAAGTAATAGCACCTTTAACAACACATACCGGTACATTATGGTTGTTTCTATTTTCAATTTCGTATTACATAGCTTTTATTTTCAAATGTCATAGTAAACTTGTACATGCAAAGTGAAGACAGAAGTTGACATATGAAAGCTTTTTTTAAATTACCGGTACGTCAGCTACAAATAAAGGAATTATGCTCATTAAAAACTTTAGGATATGGTCTAGTTCTGTCAATCTAGTTGTGCAAGAATGTTTTATTCACAGATTATGGAGTCTGAGGTACTTTTTTTTCCTGAGGATGTGTCCAACAAATCACTAAGGAGGTCTGACATAAATTTACCATAGATACAAATGTGTACATGCACAGGCTGTCACAAATATGGCAACAACTTTTTCTTGTCCTAAAATGAGTAAATAACCAACACTAGTAAAACAACCCTGTCGATAAGTATTATCAGGACTTTGATTATCATTATAGGTATGCAATAAGTTCAGTGAGATCAACATTACATAGTACACCATGATATAACTCCCTTAACACTGCTCCTTTAACATTACCCGCTTCAAGAAGTGTTTCCGTTAATTTGTGGTCTTGCAGTTCTATTACAGCCTGATATAAAGGCGAGACATACTGAGTGGACTCACTATTGAACTGTTTCTTCACAATATACCAACTGTTAATATTTAAATCAGCACCTGTAATTAGAGTAAAACAAATATGAATGTATCAGGTTAAGATCTTTCTTTGCATACTGTATATATATATAATATATATGTATATATATATATATATATATATATATATATATATATATATAGATATATATATATATATATATATATATATATATATTTATATATATGTATATATATATAATATATATAATGCATTTTGTTTGTCACACACAATCTCATTGGCTGTCCCATTTAAAAACTGCAAGGGTATGTAAATAGTGCATGCATAAACTTGTATGGGATAATTACAGTGATAATCCTTTATTTAAAATTCATAAACAATGTTGATCATATTTTCACACTTATTTTAACATAGCCATAGAAAACTTAATCTATTGGTCATGTTGAAAAAGTAACATACATATACCAATGATTTAGTCTGAAGTCTATCTGAATGCAACCAATGATGGTGATCAATGCACAGAAATTTAGACCTTTGCAATGGCACCACTCAAAGCAGCAAGTGATCTTATATGTGTCACAAAATACTATGACACAGGAGCTTAATTTATACTCATTACTGTCTCAGTCAATAAGACAGGAGACTAAGCAGCTACCAAAAGGACATAACCCATGACTTCTCAGTAACAAGCAAAGCACCTAACTGATCAAGCTGCTAGATATTAATGTAATAATAAGGGAACAGGTACTCACCTAATGCAATGAGAGACTGGACGATATCTAAACAGTAACAATGTTTTATAATAAGAGCCAAAGGTGTAAAATAATGATTTCCTTCATATCTGTATATTTTGTTCAGATTTATGTTGCCACTGTAAACGAACTCTCTGACCTGAAAAGAAGTGAATAAAATATCATAACTTTGTCTTACCACATTATGTTGGTGATTAATTCAATAGTTACATTATTAAATGGTATGGTCACAGATGGAGTGAAAATTTATGGCCAGATCTGGGAAATGAACAAAAAACCCTCTGCTTTTAGGGCAAACAATCCCACCATTGCATTATCTTGTCAGATAACAGAATCCGTCACACTTTCTCCCCACCAGAGATTTCAAAACCTGGACACCTAACAGAGAAACTAACTCCGGTTCTCCATCATATGAAGGCCACTCTCACAGCACCATAACTGAAACAGGTAGGATTAACTAGAACTGTTGTATTGAGACAAATACCCCCTGCGGCAGTAAAGTTGAATAACAACTAATGTGTTCATAGACTAACAGCGAGTGTAGGTCAAGGTCATGATACACATTTGTGCTTAAAACTCTAACTCTTTCTGTTCAAGAGATATAATTAATGAAAAAGGAAATGAAACTCTTGTCTCATATATTATAAAAGAAATCTGCTTTCTAAACCAAATTATTATTACAAGGTCAATGTTTAAGATCAACATCATTAGGTCAAATGACTTGGTATCAAAATGTAGAACTTGTTACGGTAATTGTGTGTATGTGAAATATGAAAGCCCAGGTATACCCTTATACTGTAAAAGAAATCTGCTACAGAACTTATAAACAACATTATTAATACAAGACCAAAGTTCAAGGTCACTAGGTCAAATGTAATGGTATCAAAATGTAGTACTTGTTATGGTAAATGTGTGTGTGAAATATGAAATCCTTACTGTTTATATCGTAAGAGAATTCTCCTTACACAAACCTCTTAACCAAAGTATTACTACAAGGCCAAAGTTCAAGGTCAAGGTCACTAGGTCAAATGTCTTCATATCAAAATTTAGTACTTGTTATAGTGAATGTGTGTGTAAAATATAGAAGAACCATCTTTTATTCTGTAAGAGAAATCACTTTCACAACTTCTTAACCAGTTGGACGGCAGATGGAAAGACAAACTGGTAGGGTGATTCCTATATAATATACCCCACCCCTCCCCCTAACTTTTTTGTGGGTATAATAAAAATTGTGGCGGGAAATGGGATAGTCTGAGATTCTCTGCCCTTCTTCCACTTTTGATATCAGTGGTTTATGGGAGAGGGTCAGAGAGACTTTGTTCATCAAAAGTTGGAATTTCAGCGATACCAGCCGGTATCTGGATGTACAAGCCTCTAGCAACAAATAAACGCTTGCCCAACCAACTTGCAACATATAATCCAATAAATGAACATTTAGCTTACTCGATCTTAGGGATATCTTTTCCAAATAAGATCTATATCCTCTGCTAGCTGCCGTTTTATCTGAAAACACAAGATTCTCCATTTCGTCATTTGTGTATAAGAGTATGATGTCCGATCTCGCTGAACACGACTTTACATTCGTGACAAGATAACATCGTGTTTTTCTTTACAAAAATGTGTCAGCTGCTGAAGTGTCACGAATGCTAAGTCGCGTTTGGCGAGATGTGACTTCATACTGTTTACACAAATTGCGAAATGAGAATATTGTAGTGTTTGCAGATAATTTTTTTTTTTTTTTTTTTTCAATATAAAGATACATAACAGCACAACATATATAAGACAAAATACATTCACAGCACTCACAACTTACACTCACAACTCACAGAACATGATATGTTTAAATAACTGTATATATATATAAATATATATCATTCGAAAATAAGTGGTTTAAGCATGTTTGCAGATAAAATGGCTGCTAGCAGATGTTATTGACTTTATTTGGAAAAAATATCGCTATGATCTAGTAATTGTTCATTTATTGGATTACAAGTTGCAAGTTTGCTGTGCAAACACTTATTTTTCACCAGAGGCTTGTCCATCCCGATACCGGCTGGTATCACAAAAATTCCTAAAATTCCAACTTTTGATGAGCAAAGTCTCTCTGACCCTCTCCTAATTTCTGTTGAAACAGTCGGCTCATACCTTATGAGCCGACCGTTTCAATAGAAATTAACCCTCTCCCACAAACCGCTGATATCAAAAGTGGGAGAGGGGCAGAGAATCTTGGAGTAGACATGGGAATTTAACTTAACAGGAGGGACACACACACTATTAAGCAGTTAGCACATCGAAAACATAAATCAAAACTACCTTATGAAATAATATACAAAAAGGAGAAAACAATAATAGCAAATTTATAATCATAAATTAATAAATTACAAAACAATTTGGATACAATAGTAACTTACAGTACAGGATAATTTCTATTGAAACGGTCGGCTCATATGAGCCGACCGTTTCAATAGAAATTAAGTACAGGACAAACACGCACCACAATCAGTCAAATACACAGTAGATCTATTCACAAATCCACATTAAGATATTTTGACAATATCCGTATACAATACAGATGAAAACAAACCTCATTGTACTCTCTCGTAGAAACTGCCTTAAGAAATAACTTTGATAACACTGGTTTTCTACTTTCTTTTTCATTGTCTGTTGCCATTCCACTTTACAGTTAAATCGACGCAAAGCCGTTTCGTTCTACGGAATAGTTTTAAAAAGAGGCGCCGTCCCAGATTAGAGATCGGTCAAAATTTATCAAAACATGGGACCGGTGCCAAAGGCATGGGGACAAGGACTTTTTTTCAGGTGCGCCTAAAGGAAGAACACTAAAGAAAACTAGTTATACATAAAAGAAAACAAGATTTTATTTCGATAATGGTGGTCAAAATTGAAAAATAATTTCATATTTTGATAAAGGTGGGGGGGGGGGGGGTTCATACGATTACAAAAATATATAGTTTATACGGGTTTAGTCTTAGAAAATCAGTTTTATTGATATTTGAAAAATTATTTATTTACACGCTATGCTGCGCGTATATACGCCATATTGAAATACATGTAATTTTAACATGATATCCGCAACTTTATTTACTAACTGCTATAAATATATCTGTTTAGATACTAATACTTATAATATTTCCTCGTTTAAAGCTTTTAATAATATCTCTATTTATTTTCTATCATATATAATATGCAGAATGAAATTCTTTGATGAAGATTAATGTCAGCAAATGATTCCAAGAAATATAATAAGCCCCAGTCGTAGGATCTGGAAACATTCTAAACAATGATTGTCCAAGAGTTCTACATTTACATGATTATTATAACATTAATCTATCTACATAAATATACTGGTTAAAACCCTTACAAACGATTATATATTAATAATAATAAAACTATATGGATCCAAAAGTAAAACAACGTCCACGTCGTAGGATCTAGAAACATTCACATGGCTAAGAGTTCTACACATATTTAAAAATGTATATATTTTATTTATTTTATTTGGTAGCTAAGAATTGTAACATTAATATTTTTAAAAATATATATATGTTGACAAATAGAAATCCAAATTGGTAATATAAGATGTTATAGATATTGTAGATTTTATTTCTTTCGGAAGGCGCAACTTGCGTATATTAAATTACGATTTTTACTAAAAATTTGATATATTTATAATAAGTCTAACCAAAATAACCCATATAATTTTAATTCGTATGATAATATCGATAAAATAAGATGCCGAATGAGATATATTTATGTAAGTCTTATTACATGTATTTCAATATGGCGTAATTATACGCCCAACGTACATTGTAGCGCGTAGATAAAGAATTATTCAAATATCAGTAAAACTTTTTTCTTAGACTAAATCCTTATAAACTATATATTTTTGGAATCGTATGATCCCCCTTTATCAAAATATCAAATTATTTGTATCGAAATCGAAATGAAATCTTGTTTTCTTTTATGTATAACTCGTTTTCTTTAGTGTTCTTCATTTCGGCGTACCCCTTTTTTCACTTTTCGGGAAATGAGACCATGATTTTTTGTTGTTTTAATGAGCATGGGACATGAACTTGTTTTTAAAATAAAATGTAAGAGATTAACTAATAAAACGTTTATTCAATACTGCCAAAATACTTGAAAAAGATGTTAAACATATATACAACAATTCATGAAAAGGTTAAAGCTGTCAAACAGTCTATTGCCATGCAATTGATATCAGACACAGATGGTATCACAACGCCAGATGAGGAAGATTTGATTATTGATAAATTTGATCTAGGCACAGATAGTGCAAGTGTATCTCTGAACATGAGAGTGAAATAGCAAACCTGCAAGCAATATCTAGACGTGTCAGACTATCCAAAATGTACAAGGACTGTGTGGCATATTGAGTACATGTATTTTAGGAGTAAATTGTGTTGTTGAACTTTGTTAGTCATAGAAATGTTTATGCTACCCAAGTGAAGAAAGAAATTCAGACTCCAACATATGGAAACTCCACAACAAATCCCACCAAAGTTAAGGTGAAACATAACAAAAATCCTTGATAAAACAGCAGTCGTGGCTCTGACACAATCTCCAAAGCAGAGTTACAGTCCTTGCACTCCCTTTAATCTCTGCCAACTACTAAGAGTAGTCCCTAGTCAGAAGGCAGAAAATATAGACTATTTTGCGAGTTTTGGGCAATATTGTCATCGTATTCAAGTTATCTGGGCAAAAATTAGACAATGAGGTGCAAATAATAGTGTTATTGACAAACTGTATTACATTCTTGATGTCGGATTGGTCACATGACATAATTTGCATTATATTTGTTGGGGGATAAGTTTCGGGACTTATCATCGCTTTCTGCGAAGAATACGATATTTTGAAATCTTATTTTTGCAAAGTGCGGTCATATAAAATTCGAAGAAGGAAAGAGAGTCAATCGTCGTGAGATTCCTCAATGAATTTCAAAAGTTTTAAGACTCATTTAGCTCTCATGCTCAAAATCAGAGACATATATACACATGTCTCTGTCAAAATGTAGGTCATCAAAGTTCCATTACGGTCTATGATAAACACCGAGTTTATCCCCCAGGTCATCCTCGGAATGTTTCGGGGATTATCTTCATTTAGATCTTAGTGTGATGTCAGGCCGACTTCGAGAATAAGTTCGCTGATTTGTACGCTGAGAAAGGAACGACAACTCTGCTTCGGAAATTGGCTCTGACATTGAATGGTCAATTGGCATAGCCATGTTCACTCACTTGCAGTGGCATTGACAGTTTTACAAAGAACACAAGTAATATGAATCATAAGCCTGGATAAATAAATAAATCTTTAGAACGAAAAGACCCAATTATACAATTTACCAGAGATGTTTTATTTCTAGATATATATACGTATAATATATAATCGAAATTTAAACAAAGGTAATAGTTAGGGAGCAACCATTTGATTTTTAGGGGAGGGGAAGGAAAACTTTGCAAAAAAAAACAAGGCCAGCTCCAAATTTGAGGGGAAAAAAATAATCCGGCCAGAAGGGCCGGCAAAAAAATATCAATAAATAAATTTTAAAAATTAAAATAATGATCCGGCTCTGAAATTGAGCAAAAAAAATATTCAGGCCGGTGAAAGTCTTCCTGCCCCCCCCCCCCCTCCTATAAAAATCAAATGGTTGCTCCCTTAATGTATAGAGCTCATATGAAAGATGCCTTTGTATTTATTATAGATTTTCCATCTATGACACATTCCGGTTCAACAACAACAACAACAATGAATTTGCGAGTCATCTGCCTTATTAGAGATTATAAAGACAGAAGTCCTCTGATCATCCAATTTCCCTCCTTATTTAAATTTCAAATGTCAATACACTAAGAATTTTACTTTTATTCAGTTAAAACCATATTTACTAAATCTCCACATATTTCTTTTTTACAATTATTTATTGCAAATTAAAATTCTTTTTTTTTTCTTTGGCGAAACACATTTAAAACTAGTGCCGGAATGGTCATTGTTTAATCAGTTATTTATAAATATGGCGCCGCACAGCAATAGTACAATGTATACGAAATAAAATAAAATCAGTTACATTGTTGTTTAAAGTTCTGTGATAGTAGTAAGCTAAATATACAAATGAGAATAGATGTATGTTCGGAATTCGCTGCCTGATTTTTCGAAATATTTACCAAACCAGTTCGTTTTGAAATTCAAATCATCAAATCATCGTCGTATTATAAACAGACATTATAGATTTTGTTGTCTTTGATTGTATATACCTGACGAACAACGATGCATCGTATGAGCCCAACCAGTAGAGCTAAAAGGAAACTCTACCATGGCCATGGCACAAACCACTCAGGCCCGTTGGAATTGTGGATAAGGGGTGGATTAATGGGACCAGTCCCTACTTCAGATAAATAATCAAATAAACATCGAAAAATAATTATCAGAACCAAATACTACTTCTACGAGTTGTTTCGTTGCGGGTTGTCTCAGTTATGAGATGCCTAACATCAACATGCAGCTAGTCTGGTGGCCTGTTATTCTGGCCCTCCCATAATGTACTGGCACTGTACCAGTCGCCGGCTAAAATTTGCCGTTTTTTGACAATTTCTCCAGTTTTTTCCCGAATTTCTGTGTGAAACTTACACCAAACATAGGTTAACTCTTTTTCCATCAGAATATCTAAACAAAATTCAAAATTAACGGCGTAATAGCTGTTATTTTTTATCGTTGAAGTATGGCGATGTAAGACGCTATTTTGTTATGTGCCAGACACGTCATTCATTGGTTAAGAGGTGACCTACAGGGAAAATGAATGCACAAATAAAAGTGCGTTAATAAGTTGAATTGCAGTTTTATTTATTATGTGATCGCTTAATACAACATACATACAATATAGCAATGAAAAGGGTCACACTAAGTTTACCCTAAATTCTTTTAGAATAAACCAAACACTGCCAAGCATTCAGCATTCTTGAAGGTCCAAAATAAATGTGTATTTTTTGTATTTTCCATGCCCTTTGTCATATAGTGTTGATCTAGGGACATTTTATTCCCTAGATGCTTTGTGATATTTAAGTGATTTAACATCACTAATGGCCTTGTCCATGGCCTCATCTGTATATGCCCTTTCAGATATATCTATAAAATGATATGGGCATAATCTTAATTATCTTTATAATTTTATTTTTACTCGTAAACCCCTTATTGCACCCCCGTGAAAAGTACGTCATCCCCAACTTTGAACCCAAAATAAGGTAACTATCTAGAAAGAACCCTAAATTTAATATCATGACGTCACTTCCCCGGCGCGTGAAATGACAGTTTACATGAATGAAGTTGGTTTTTTCTTTCTTATACCTTTAATGTGTTAATGATTCTAAGGTAGATTTCTTTTTGCCTGTTTGTCCTCTCGTCTATTGCAGACGATAGATAGGTTTCAGTAGCATGAAATTTTATTGGAGTTACTTCCCTTGAGATATCATAAATCAACCAAATCATGTAGGTAAATTCTCTAAACTATGAATAATTCCTGTGTTTTTGCAATGCTTATGCAAAATTTGAGGTATTAGACAACGTAAAAAATATTCTAAATAAGTGTATATTAATAACTTTCTAAAAAAACTTTATTAAACCTAGTATGAATACGAGGCAAAAACTCTTGCTTGACCACAAACATGGCCGACAACGGGAGGTAACTCTAACTAAATTAGTGCTAACGAAACCTATCTATGTTGCAAAACATTTGAAAAATCACGCTCATTATGTGCGAAGTAACGTTATAGCCGGCGACTGGTACAGCGCCAGTATAGGTATCTGACAATCTCATTTATCAAAATTCGCTCTTGCGACAAAGAAGCGATGGATTGACATTTTGAAAGGGAAATAGTAACGTTTCCCTTAAAATTTTTGACGTCACAATATAACATTGTGTGTTATTTCATTTTGCGGGAACAATGATGATTTTGATACTCACAATGTCAGTCCCGCAGTTAATGTGAAAAGATATATAACAGACTTTCGCGCCACCTAGTGTTAATTCAGTTAATTTCGGCTTCGTTTTGCATTGATGACTTTTACGTCGGTGACGGTTCGCTTTTCGAACGTTCATATCTATACTATAGACCCTTTCACGTTAACTGCGGGACTAACGTTTTAGGGGAAGAATAATTACCATTCCCGTAAAAAATTTGACGTCATAATCATATATAATGCATTGTTTCTTACGTTATTTTGCGGGAACAGTGATCATTCCTTCCCCAAAGACGTCAGTCCGGCATTTATTATGAAAGGGTCTATTGAATTTGTTTCTGTAAATTCAGTTTTTGCTGTCTATTATTTTATTGGTTGTTCATTTTGAATACACATATTTTAAAAACTTTTTATCATCCGTACTCATGCCATTCTGAGCTTTATCGATTGATGAAAGAGCGTATAAAGATTCATACTCTTCTCTTGAACTTGGGTTTTGTCGGATGTACACTCGATGCCCTCCCCCCCAAATAAATTCAAAAATTAGAACATGACACTAGAATATAAAATCAGGACCTGTCCAAAGACATACTTGACAATGCTATGTTTAAGGTCTTTAACTGCCAGAGTGAAGACTGCTACCAAGTTGCTTAGGGAAGAATCTGTAATCAATCCACAAGTCTACAATACTATTATTTGCAAAGTTTCTTCTTCTAATAATAATGATTAAAAAATAGACAAATCCTTTTTGGAAATAAGGAATTAATGTGTTTTGCTTTACTGGAAACAAGTTCCCTATCTTAGTAAATGATGCATCTTTAAGGAAATATGACAAGTATAATTATGTTGGGTAATAGAGAAATATCTGGTACTTTCGGAAAGCGGCTACAGTTAACTTCTGTCTCCATGCGGCAAATTTTAAAAACGAAGTAATTTCCTTAAAACCCCGACAACCAGTTTCACACAGGCAGGCCCCGTCAAAGTGTCATATTTACGGAGGAATTAATGTGACAAACAAAAGTAGACCTTTATAAAAATCATTTTCATTTCATTCCTTTAGCTTGCTTATTAAACACTGCGTTTTCTACTGTATTAACCCATGCGGAAGCATGTTCGTATGCCTCTCTCGTCCATAAAATCACGAAAATCAGCTATAAATTTGTAAGAATTAAACAAAACAATAAAGGGTGTAGTTTTTAGATTGAATGAATACAAACGATATAACCCTTACGTGTGTATTCCTCGGTCAGTTCGTTATTGTTCTTAAAAATGAAACTCATTTTTTTTTTTTTTGCCAAAATTGAAGTCTGGAAAATTAAAAATTAAGTAGTGCTGTAGAAATATGCTTACTTTTAATAAATGAAATATACATGTATTTATACAAATTGGACTTCCTCCTTTTTCACGATATTAAACTAAAAGTCGTTTAAAGAATGAATTTAAAGCGACGTCAAACACCAACAAACCCATAGAAAACTAATAAACTATTATCGCCAATGTGAGCGAGGGTTCATGGGTAATGAGGCTCATATTGAAATTTACTATCATTAGTTGAGCTACGTCAAACGTAACCTCACTGTAGTGGAGCATGCGATTGAAATATCAATGGGTAGATTATATTTTCCATTTAAGTGATCATAACAACAACAGTAAATAATTTTTCTAAATTATATTTAATAATATGACAACAGTCATCTGCTTTTGAACTATATTATAAGGAAATTCTATAAAAAGTTACAAAGCGAGATTTCATATCCTGATTGCAATTTACCTAGTCTCAGCTTAGTTTATGTGAGAGCGTCAAACCTAGATTAAAATGATATCAAAGACTGATGAAAGAAACACGAAATCTAATTATATAAACATATACACAATGCTGTATTCAAAGAATCACTCACGATTCCGAATTAACGGATATCTATTAGCCGTCGTTGAAAAGATACTGTAAATTGACAATCAGATTATTTTCTTTGATTGCATAATCTGCTAGATCGTACCTTGTGAATCCTTCCAATTAAAATCTTATTCCACTCTACTTCCTTTTAAGGGAAGAATCGGTCACAGGGTAAGCGATAATTACTGTTACGAAAAAAAAAATCATGCATCTCTCTATTTGATATGGTCGTAATGAATTATTCAATGAAATGTTCAATAATTATAATATTTTATAGGAAAGTACGAGCATATGGAGTGCATGCACCTGGAATTTCCTGTGTATTCTAATCAGCGAGGTAATAGTATTCATATCATATTGCGACTTCTTTTTTGCACAACCTCTCTATTTGTACCTGTCTGTCCTAAAGCGCTCTAGCCAAACACATACCGGGTAGAAGGATATACATAAATATTAATATTTGAACAAACATTTTGACAAATGAAAACTTTTGAAAAATCAACCCTTATTTTCTCCCGTGATTCAGTAAGTTATCCTTTCGTTGACGAAGTCTCACCACCGATTGTACATTTTTGTTATTTTAAACTTTTATATGTAAAAGACATTGGTGACCAAGCAGTTTTACAATTTTAACCATAGAATTTAATCTTTAGAAGTAAAAGATAGAATAGAGGAACAATCACCGACTAACTATAAAACAAGTACTTGATGCTACAATAGAATCCCCTTATCTAAATAGTCCCTCACAGCAAAACACCAACTTAACACGGAAATGTTTACGAGCATCCAAAATGTTCTTGGTAATATGGAAAGTTAAAGATATATTGAAAGACAGCCGTTATCTCCTCGAGGTGGTAAAGCCAACCATTAAATGAATAATTGCCCCCTCTAAAACATTCATCATGTCCCCTTGATGAAACGGAACTATCAGCGTTTTATTTCAAAAATCAATTACATTTCTTTAATTAGAAACGGTGATATATTGAACTGAAATGCCAATTTAATCAAGTCTAGATAATACAATGTCCTTGTTATTTTACAATGGTAGCGTGATCATTCGCATTTATCAATGCTCATACATCTTCCTTTTACCGTATATATCTAAACTTTTTTTAAAATCTTGAATTGACATTAATTAAAATCTCAAATATCCATACAACTTGTCTACCCGCCATTCTCATGTGATCTAGTTGGTAAACCATTGAGTGCAAAAAGCAAACAAAATCCTGTTAAAAGGTTCATCTCCGTATAGAAGTTATGATAGCTGAATTTATAGATAAATGAAACAAGACAAAACAATTCTAGATAAATGTTTCAGTGTGCTATGAAGCATTCACACTATACATTACTATTTATTTGCTTTCACATCATCCTAGATATTTATTTGTGTTACATTGTAAGTGTGCAATAAATCACGGGAACTTACATTTATATATTTTAATGAAAATTTGAATCAAAATATTAAAGTTAAAGAAATCCCTTTGAAAAATGAACATTAGATTTCGACGCAATTTCAGCAGTATACGGGACAATACAACTTTATGAACCATATCAGATTGCCCGAAAAAGTGGACAGGAAACATACAGGTGAACCTGTCGAAGATAGAATTTGTGTATTTTGTGACGAAAAAAGAAATCCAGAATGAAAGAGAGTTTGTTTTTCATTGCTCTTTATATGAAGACTTAATACCATCCTACAATCACTCATGCGCACATTTTATTAATCCGTTATTTAAAGTGCGATGGTATTTAATGTTATTATCATCATCTCTGTTGTTTGCTTAATATTATACATGTACATATGTCAAACAATTTACTTATACATGATTGATTAATTGATTGATTTTTGTTTTACGTCACACCACGAATATTTCACGTATATGGTGACGGCATCTGCTTGATGCGGGGCATACAGATTTTGACCTTTGCAACGGACCTACCAGAAGCAGTGAGGGATCTTTAACGTGCCATGTATACCAGGACACGGGGCCTCGGTTTTTACTGTCTCATCCGAAAAACATGACACCGGCATGACCAGAGCGGGACTCGAACCCTGGCCTCCCGATCAGGAGTCCGACGCGATACCACTAGGCCACGCCGACTTACTTATACATGGTCATTTCTCAGGAAATACACCTGATCATTTCTCAGGACACAGGGCTTTCGGCTCGTTGTCCCCCTTCCTCAAATATACCAATATAATATTGGTATATTTGAGAGGGGGACAACGAGCAGAAAGCCCTGTGCTCAGGAAATACACCTGATCATTTCTCAGAAAAATCGATGTACAGGCACATAAATTGGAAAATACTTGTATATTAAACATGCTTTTAGCTGTGTAACTCTGTTTTAATATTTATGTAAATTGTTCTAGTGTGAGCTATTCACACACTTGACCTTGTTGTATGTGTATCTCGTTTGTATATCTGTAAGCAGTACTGCTTTTGATACTGAAATAATCTATAATTGCCACACTGTGCCATCAATGTAAAAATTAAGGCATTATATGTGTTTAATTATATTTATTCTTAAATATGCAACTAACAACATTTTTGAGATCACAAACAACAATTAAAATAAAATACATGTAATAGAAAAAAAAACCCTGCATATATTCATCTTTGTGCAATACATTTCTCATATACATCGTACTATGTTGCCACATACAACGAAAAATAAATACAGAAATAGACATTTCAGTGTCTCAGTTTGCAGCTATAAATAGTGTTTAATGTGAATTTCCCCGAATTCCAGTCATATTCTGGACAGAGCTAGCAAGAAGGTATTCACTTCTTTTATATGGAGATACATGTATAATCCTGGATTCGATCCTGGGTCGCCTTCAAGTTACCACTTGGCTAAGACGACTTACTGCTCTCATACTGTATTCATTATTATTACATATGTGGGATATTATGCTCGTGAAATGAGATCTAGTTCATACTAAATGCATGCAAAAACATTTCTACAAATGTGTATGTTTCTGAACATAATATTGAATCATTTATAAGTGTATATGGAATCTGTGAGTATATATACACAAGTACAAAGGGACATATCGGGTAACATAAACACAAAGTCATGATGGCAAGAATTGGCAAGTGGAAATGTGTTAAAACATGATATTCTATCAAAGTTAACTGATGATTCCATGTGCAGCACAAAGAGACCATGAAGTCTGAAAATAAAAACGTTTCCAATATTACATGAAAATCGCTGTATTGTATTCAAAACATCGACACTCGCCAAAAGCAAAATTTAAGCATCGTATAGTGTTTGATCTTTTTGACAAGTGACACGAAGAGACGTAAATCATAATATTTATTTTGCAATACTTTCAATTAATAAGTTAAATATTCGTAAGCGCTTACCATATTTAAATCTATAGTTTTCATTGGTCGGTCTCTTTTGAGTTGACCTAGTTTTGACTCCATGCGTCGGTCGGGCGGGGAGGAATTAATCCGTATGATTATCCGTTTGTCCCATTATATCAGATAGGAAAAACAGGTGATTCAATATTGTGCTTTCTTATTTGTCCGATAGAGTTTTCACTGTATTGTTTTGATACCGTATTAGGAAGTACATGAAAGAGTTGTTGTTAAATAAAGTCCAGATCATCGGCACTCGCAACTTTCTAGTCCAAATAAACATTACAAAGTCTGAAATTAAAGTAAAAAAACAGATTAAGCAGATCGACACATTAAATAGATTTTGATGGATCAATATATATGTATTACTTCCACGCCGAAAGCTACACTGAACTCCACAGAAGCCCGTTTTTATTAATACTTTTAATGCAAATGCACCTAGTCTAGCAACAAGATAATGGGAAAGACCGCTTGTATCAGCTTTTTAATTGAGTTGATGTAAGGATTAGAGGAAAAAAGACAAAAAGGTCAAGGTTTTGAGTAATCTGTCCGATAATGGTCAGTTGAAGGTTGATTTCCAAATATAAAGAGAAAAAAGGAAAAAATCTTAATAAATCGGCATGAATGCAGGGATGTTATTATTACTAAGTTTAGGGGTTTTTTCAAGAATATGGCGATGTTGCATGAAACCATCCCAATATTTTAACCTTTATGAGATCACAACCCCTGCTATCTGAATGTAAAAGATGTTTATTAACCGTGTCATTCTCAACAAAGTGTAATGGTGAGCATGAAGTGAGACCTGATGTCCAGGAGGAATAAGTGTCATGGTGAATAGTATGTGAGACTTGGCGTCTACGAGGAGTAAAGTGTTATGGTGAGCATATGTAAGACTTGACGTCTACGAGGAGTAAGGTGTTATGGTGAGCATATGTAAGACTTGGCGTCTACGAGGAGTAAGGTGTCATGGTGAATAGTATAAGAGACTTGGCGTCTACGAGGAGTAATGTGTTATGGTGAGCATATGTGAGACTTGGCGTCTACGAGGAGTAAGGTGTCATGGTGAATAGTATGTGAGACTTGGCGTCTACGAGGAGTAAGGTGTTATGGTGAGCATATGTAAGACTTGGCGTCTACGAGGAGTAAACTGTTATGGTGAGCATATGTAAGACTTGGCGTCTACGAGGAGTAAGGTGTTATGGTGAGCATATGTAAGACTTGGCGTCTACGAGGAGTAAGGTGTCATGGTGAATAGTATGTGAGACTTGGCGTCTACGAGGAGTAAGGTGTTATGGTGAGCATATGTAAGACTTGGCGTCTACGAGGAGTAAGGTGTTATGGTGAGCATATGTAAGACTTGGCGTCTACGAGGAGTAAGGTGTCATGGTGAATAGTATGTGAGACTTGGCGTCTACGAGGAGTAAGGTGTTATGGTGAGCATATGTAAGACTTGGCGTCTACGAGGAGTAAGGTGTTATGGTGAGCATATCTAAGACTTGGCGTCTACGAGGAGTAAGGTGTCATGGTGAATAGTATAAGAGACTTGGCGTCTACGAGGAGTAAGGTGTTATGGTAAGCATATGTAAGACTTGGCGTCTACGAGGAGTAAGGTGTTATGGTGTTATGCCTGTGAGTAGTCAATGATATAGTGAGCATTATGTCAGACTACGTCTAGGATGAGTAAGTGTTATGGTGAGCATTATGTGAGACTTGGTGTCTAATAGGATTATTATAGTGAGCATTATGGGAGACTATATCTGGGAGGAATAAGCGTGATGGTGAGCATTATGTGAGACTTGATGTCTGAAGAAGTGTTATGATGAGCATTATGTCACACTTGGTGTCTGAGCATTATGTGAGACTACGTTTAGGAAGTGCTATGGTGAGCATTATGTGAGCCTTGGTGTCTGGAAGGATTGTTATGGTGAGCATTGTGTGAGACTACGTCTGGGAGGATTAAGTGTGATGGTGAGCATTTTTGTTAGGCTTGATGTCTGGGAGAGGTGTTATGATGAGCATTATGTGAGACTTGATGTCTGGGAGAAGTGTTATATCAAGCATTATGCGAGACTTTGTGTGATAGGAATAAGTGTTATGATGAGCATTACGTGAGACATGATGTCTGGGAGAAGTGTTATATCAAGCATTATGCGAGACTTTGTGTGAGAGGAATAAGTGTTATGATGAGCATTACGTGAGACTTGATGTCTGGGAGAAGTGTTATATCAAGCATTATGTGAGACTTTGTGTGAGAGGAGTAAGTGTTATGATGAGCATTACGTGAGACTTGATGTCTGGGAGAAGTGTTATATCAAGCATTATGTGAGACTTTGTGTGAGAGGAATAAGTGTTATGATGAGCATTACGTGAGACTTGATGTCTGGGAGAAGTGTTATATCAAGCATTATGTGAGACTTTGTGTGAGAGGAGTAAGTGTTTTGATGAGCATTACGTGAGACTTGCTGTCTAGGAGTAATTGAGCATAAATAAAACATTTTCGATGAGTGGTGTTAGATGTTTGTTTTTGAGCTATTTTATAGACTGTCCTGTAGCATTAGGATATATTAAAATTTACAACTTAGAATCACTATGAATACAAAACATAACTTAGTTCCAAATGCACTATCTTGAAAGGTTTTAGAAAACTCTTTACGTTGGATTTCCTTGTTATTTTGTTGGTTTTTATTTATCTATTTTTTTTTTTGTGGTTTTATTTTTGAAAAGGGTAATCTTTTTTTGTCTGGCTGGTTGGCATGTTTTCCTTGTTTGATTTTGTTTAGTATTTATTCTTTTCTTTCTTTCTTTGGTTTGTTTGGTTTTTTTTGGGGGGGGTTGTCTTGTTTTGGTTTGTTTGTTTGTTTTATTGTTTTGTTTTTGTTTTGGGATTTTGGGAGGTTTTCATTTGCTTTGTTTTGTTTTTGTTTGTTTGTTTTTTGTTTTTATTGGGGGTGATTTTGAGGGCGTTTAACAGGAGACGCTTTACTTCCTGGGTACCAGGATTTGTTTTTGTATTTTACATCATTAATAAAAAGTTTATATAAGATGACCTTTAATTTATCATTTGATTTAATTGGTTATCTTTCTTTTTATTAACACTGCAACTTACTAGTACTGAATGAGAACGTTTCACGCTTTTGATTTTCATGAGAGACTGCTGATATTGCAAACTAATCAATTGATTTCGGTGCCGTTCATATTCGTTCGCCTCCGGGTTCTCCCAAATAGGTGCTTCTCCTAGATGTTGTAAAATGCGGTCCTGAAAATCATCATCATCTTCCGGAATGGTAGGCGGCACCTGTTTAAAAATATATAAAAATGAACTGCCGTTCTATTATTCCTATATTTTTTCTTCAAATAGTAATACATGTATATAAAACTCGATAAGAATATAGTGATCGAAAAGAAACTATTTAACATTTGAAACGTTCAAATATAATACTGGCAGCCATAATTGGAAATTATAGTTGGAAAAGGCTTTACACTAAATATCAGAATACTCTTTTCAAATTGAGTTATAAAAATATGGCTTTGAAGGTATCAATAAAGTTTTATGAAATGTACAATTTTTATTCATATCCAGAATAAATGTAAACTGTAATTATCCATAATACTTTAAAGCATTAGATCTAGTAAAATGAAGTTATACATTTGGATAAATGTTCAGCATTTGAAAATAATAATAATAATAATAATAATAATAATAATAATAATAATAATATTATTATTATTATTATTATTATTATTATTATTATTATTATTATTATTATTATTACTATTGTTTTTATTTTATTATTATTATTATCATTGTTGTTGTTGTTGTTATTATTAGTATTATTATTATTATTATTATTATTATTATTATTATTATTATTATTATTATTATTATTATTATTATTATATAATATTCAAGCATCTTGATAAGGAGCAAGTTAAACTACATGTACATGATCGTGAAAGAAACATTCTGAATGCATCCCCCCGCCCTCTATTAACCACTACACTTCAGTGTACGGAAGGGTGTATTAAGGAAACGTATTACATTTGATTCGTATCAAAGGATTTGAAACATCTACCTACATACGATATTGCAACATTAAAACACTTGCATGTGGCACGCGATGATTGCATGCTTACTTACCAAGATAAAACTTCGCGGTGGCCCCCAGGACCCAGATAATTAGTAAACCCTCAAATATTCTCTAATCAGTACTAGAGAGGTACTATACTACATGCAATACAGATCTAACATTGCCCCATTTGCTAATCATATCGCGTCCCCGATTAGATCGGGATCAATTCGTCTGAAAATTACATGGCATTGAGAAATGAAAGGAAATTAAATACACTACTCATTTTCGAATGCAATCTTAGCGTGATCAACTCCTATTGCAGTTAAAACACCATTCATTGCGTTCCCAATTCGAAAATTACCGGATTCACTAAATTTGACACACGATTTACTGGGTATCGCATGCAAGATCTGGAGATAAAAGATCGATTGAATGAAATTAAAGGGTCGAGTTTTGAATAGACCCGAACTCAATTGATGGCACGGCATTGAACGTTAAAGACACGCGTAGATCAATCATCTATCAACAAATCTATAAACTTCTAGAAAGGAAATTAAAAAGACAAAAACTGCTGAACCGTGTTTTGCTATCCTTTGGCCAATTTGTGAAGTTGTTTGCTTTAATTTGTTTATATTTCATCTCAGTATGATTGAGTATAAATGAGTCGAAAACACGGACGACAGCCAATGTGCCAAATCATTCTTATACTACATTATGTTTGTTAATTTTTCACATGACTCAAATACTTCATTGCGTATTCAAAAGAATGGCGTCCCTCGACAGTGTCTCGAACCCTTCATATTTTAGCAATCATAATAGGCACAAATTGTTTTCTGACTTCTAAGTAAATGGAGCTTTTGATCCGACACTAGTTATATTGCAAATGCCAAATTTAGACAAGTAGTACGTGAAAATGACGGAATAAATTACCTGCACTGATTTGGCTCTTTCTATTGTATGAAACTGTCTGGAGCCAAATTCACAGGTCGGCGGATAGAATACTTCTTTTGGTGTGACAACGCTTACTTCGGTATGAAATCCTGCCTCTTCGCCTTCTTTTATCTTGTCAATAAATTGCTGTCTTGTGTTCGATTCATTTAACGCTTGTCTTTCTCTCCTTTTTATAAAAAATATTAGCAACAACATAAGCGCCGCTAACGTAACAGTTACCAGGCTGATGATGATTGCAATGACGTAATATTTTGAAAAAGTCTGAGGTTCCGTTTCCGGAGCTGACGTCACAATAATTTGAAGAAGTCCTTCATGGTAACGAGGCGGAAGTCCGTTGTCTTTTACCATGACTTCTAGCTTATAGGAACCTATATCTAATGATGTAAGCTGTTTAATCAAAACTATATCGCCATTGCGACTGTTTATAGCGAAGATATCAGAGTAATTTCGGTCATTGGAAAAGAAAGCCAAGCGAGCATTAACACCTGTATCGCCATCCTTCGCCTTGAGTGTAGTTACCTTGGTACTCTGTGATCTCCCATAAGAAATTATAATTGTATTGTTGTTACTATTTGGAAAAATAAAATAAGGACTATTGTCATTTTCATCCAGAACTTGAACCGTTACAATCGCCATAGACTTCTTTTGTTGTAATGTTTTATCGGAAGCTTCTACCTTGAATGTGAAAGCAGATTTAGCTTCCCTGTCCAAAGTCTGAGAGGTAAATATGCTTCCATTTTGCAGTACAACAACAGGAATCTCATTCAGCGTGTTGTACATTTTATAACTTATTTCACCATTTTTGCCTGCATCCATGTCGAAGGCCTTTAATTGTCCTATGAACGAGTTGGGTGGCAGATTTTCTTGTACGGTGAATGCATAAGTCGGAGAACTGAAGGAAGGATAATTGTCATTTGCATCATCAATAATTAAACTGACAGTTGCAGTTCCAGTCAAGGATGGACTTCCGCGATCAGAGGCATACACATGAAACACGAATTCCGGTGCGACTTCTCTATCAGCCGTGAAATTCACATAAATAAAACCGTTATTTGGGTTAATGTAAATTCGGTCTTGTACATCATCAGGGAGGGAATATTTGATTACACTGTTGTCTCCAATGTCATAATCCACGGCGAGAACGTCGATCAGGTGATGACCAATCTCGTTATTCTCTATCATATGTACTTGATAAGTACTTTGATAAAACACCGGACTGTGATCGTTCTCGTCCAGCACAGTAACCGTAAAAGAAGAGTTAGAAATTTGCGGCGGACTTCCAGCGTCTGAACATTTTACCGTCACAATGTACGTATCTCGCACTTCTCGATTCAATGATGTTGCCACTGTTATTTTGTATTCGTTCTCGTCGTCTTCGAATCTTTGAATCGCAAAGCTATCCGTCGACACCGTGCATGTCACTAAGCCGTTCGCACCTGTATCTGGGTCATTTACGGCGACAAGGGCTAAAACTGACCCGTAACTCGCGTGTTCGGATACCTCTGCGGATCCGCTGTCCGTAAGAATATTAATATTTATCACAGGGAAATCGTTGTAAGTGTCTCGAATTGTTACAAAAACTGTTGATTGCGAAATTAGAGGTTGTTTGGCTTTATCATATGCCTCTACGATAATTCTAAAATGATCTCGTTTCGCCGAGTCGAAGGGTGACTTCACACTCAAGTCTCCATGTGTTTTGTTGATAGCGAAGTGTTTGAGAATTTCAGATGACTGTAATAGTCCCATGCGATATTCCACTTGTCCGTTTTCACCGTAGTCTTCATCATATGCAGTTACTTTGGTAACGAACGTTTTAGCCTCGCTTCTGTCGTCAATGGTGACATTGTAAGACGCTTTGGAAAATACAGGATAATTATCGTTGACATCTAGTATGTATAATTCGACTACCAAGGACCCCGTAAACGGGGGATCCCCGCCATCATAAGCAAATATCTGAATCTGGTAAAATTGTTTTGTCTCCCTATCAATGTTCCCTTTGGTGACTAAACGCAACATGGACCTGCCATCGGGATAGGTATCAGCCTCGGCCTCGAATGGGGTGTTTCCCGTCGCAATTTCATATCGCTGCACGCCCAGTGGTGTTGCGTCGTCATCTACAGCTCCATCCAGTGACCATGTGGTACCAACTGCAACATTCTCTGCAATATCTAGCCTCACTGTCGTCTGCGGAAAAACAGGCACATGGTCATTCACATCCAATACTTCAACATCTATTTTGATGATTTTGAAGAATTCGCTTGCAGGAGACTTTGCAACAACTTCAATTGCAAGAAAACAGTTGTCTTCAAATGGACATAGTTTTTCTCTGTCTAGGGAAACATTTGTAAAAATGCTTCCATTTTTAGAATTAATGTAGAAATTTCTGTCTGCATTGTTTCTAGCTGAAAGCAGGCTGAATTCTACACTACTTGTATCATTTATGTCAACTGCAATATTAGCATCCTTTAAAATGTCACCTACGAAGAAATTAGTCCCAGTTTCCTCTGTTACTTGGTACTGGATCGAATACACATGGAGCACGCATACGGTCACGAACAGATGAAATTCAAACAGTAAACACCTGTAGAAGAACATTGTTATGATGTTTCCTCCATTTCATAATTTTGTAAACTGAATACAAACTTCTTGAGAGCACGGCTTTGTAAAAGTCCTGATCCTATTCACTATCAATATTTTCATTTCAGTTTATACACTTGCACTCAATTTTAAAAAGTACTTTGTAATATATATACCCCGGCACGTATGGGGAAATTTAATCATCTATAATGTATTACGACGTTAAATCTACCACAACCCTTGGGTGATGGTAACCTCGGAACAATTGCCTTCAATTCTGAGTAGGAAAACGCAGCGAACCAACCACATTCAAAACTTACTCATCATGAAAGTAAATTGACCGTTTAAACTCCTCCTTTTAAATTTCGGAACCTTAAACGCCTTGTCGAATTGAACGGCGTCTTTCTACTGTTAAATGATCGCCTTTGAATACACGTAAATTCATATGTATATAGAAAATATGACTATTAGGTCAATTAAAATTGTCATATTCAAACCTGGGAATGGGGAATGGTGTTATTAAACATATTAAAAACTTGTCTATATTATAACAAAAAGACATGATGTTTGAATGATAATGATTTTTTTTTCTCAAAATAGGTTTGAACTACTAAAACGCACAAAAAGTCTTGATATTCTATTAAGTCTCAATGAATATCTTTTTCAAAATTTGGAGAAAAAAAGCCCTTGATAAATTTATGTGTTATTACCAACTTCTTTCATTGTATAGCTTTTTGAGAATGATTGATACTGACTACAGAATAAATAATTTAACTATATTATTTAGGGTTGTCTCCGTGGCGTGACGTTATATGCGGCATGCTTTGTAGGCTAGGCGAAGCCGCCGCACGGTTTAAATTTACTATATATATTATAATAACTCCTTGATAGCTTTTTCAAGATACATAAGAGATTAAGTGTGTATGATTACTTACCACGATTGGTGCATTGGTGAATACACCAGTTTAACAACGCTCCTGATACGGGTTTTGCAGCTTAAACATAACATTTCAAACTAATTCTATTTAATGGTGTAATACACAAATGAGTTTCTTATAATGAATTTCGTACGTATTGGGCAAATTCACTGCTCGGTGTGTAATTCAAAATTTCCTCATCGTTCTCTGATACATACAGTCTAGTGTTTCCCCCCCCCCCCCCCAAAAAAAACAAAACAAAACAAAACAAACCAAAACAAAGCATTGACGGATCAATCAGCGCGAATATTCCAATGATTGAAGTTCAAATATTATTTCTCGGTTCTTATCTTAATTCTATCAAAGAATATTAATAGCTCATATTGGACTGCTAAAGTTAGAATTTCCCGGTTAACAAACAAGAAGAAAGGTGTCGGAGGGGTAAATATTGAAAGGAAAACATAAGAGGTCCAAATGGACAAATTACAAAAAAAAAAAAAAAAAATCAATAACCCTTAAATTTCATATATTCTCGAGATAAATGCTTTATTGTCTTGCTTCTACATATTGAATAGAAGAATTACGAGAAATGTGTGAAAAAACTGTGATTTTTTTTTCATTTTTACTGTGTGCTGTAAGATATTTAAAAATATTTATCGCAAAATTTAGTAATTTTTTTGCTCATGACGAGATTCGAACCTGTAAATCGAACGAGGGTATTCTCTTAAACCTAATTGACTGATCGTCAAAAGCCCGACATCACAACTTTTGGCACACTTTTTCATTATGACGTCATAAATAAATGGCCCGTCAAACATGACTTTCACTGTGACGTCACAATGAAACTACGTTATGGGCGTGGTTAAAGTTGGATCTGGCGATCCCTCAATTGGTCCGACCCTGGATTAACCTCTTGACATCCAGCCGAAAATATTTACACTTTTGTGGGACTTTGAAGTGACCCCCCCCCCCTTCCAGAAGAATATTCATAAATCCCTTTAATGTTTTCTTTGAACAGAGATTGCAAGTAGGCAGGAGTACCACACAAACAGCACAAAACATCAGATTTACTATGAAAGGGGTGCTGAAGCTCCTGACCGGCCTCAACCCAAACAAGGCTACAGGACCAGATGAGATTTCAACCCGCTTCCTAAGGAGACAGCCTACCTAGTAACACTAGATCTAACAAAGATCTTCCAAAGGCCAAGGGCAAATCCCAGAGGACTGGAAGTTAGCTAACATCTCTCCAATCTTCAAGAATGGGGATAAGAGCAAGCCTTCCAGCTATAGACCTGTTTCATTAACTTCTTTTTGTTGCAAGGTGGCAGAACACATCATCCACAGTCACCTTATGAACTTTTTGGAAAAACACGACATCCTTACGGACTACCAGCATGGATTTAGGAACAAGCGATCTTGTGAATCCCCACTGATAAAAAGAAATGCAGGACCTTACAGTAGGCATTGACAACGCCACTCAGATCGATACAGTTCTCAGGGGCGGATGCAGGAATTGTAGTTAGGGGGGGCGTGATTATCACCCAGCGGGTCCGGGGCATAGCCCCGGTAGGGGGTTCAGGGGGGCGAAGCCCCCCGACGGAAAATGGTTTTAAGAGTTTTAAAACCCCCAAAACCCTTTCAGAAGTTAACCCTTTTTGTGGTTAGCGCGAAGACTCTATACAACGTTTTATGCATATGTATGGTTATAAGTTTTAAAATCCTACGTACCTTCTTGTTGGGTTGAAAAAAAGGTCCAATCGACCCTGCATTTTTCTACGCTTCGTTTGAAGTTGTGATGTCATTGTTGTGGATAATTACATATTAAGCCCGCGCCCGCTTACACAGCCACCGGGTACCGGGAAATGCTATGTAAATACTAAAATAGTATTCGATATGAAAGATCCGGAGAGGTTTAGATGACACACAGAATCTTTCTCTCTTTTCACCCTCCCTCTTTCTCTTTTCCTCTCTCTCTCTCTCTTTTTTTTTTTAGGTTTAGGGGGGGCGTGCGCCCCCCACGCCCCCCTCTAAATCCGCCAATGGTTCTATTAGTTTTCTCTAAAGCATTCGACATAGTACTTCATAAACGGCTGCTGGCTAAACTGCACCATTGTGATTATGGAGTAAGAGGATGCATTCATGAATGGATAAGGAGTTTTCTATCGATGCGAACACAGATAGTGCTGGTGGAGGGTCATTTCTTATCGACCGCACTTGTCATATCTGGGGTGAAACAGGGAACTTCAGGATAACTTTGACATCATCTGATTGGCTCATGCATTTCAACCATGACAAGTGTGATGTGATCCGTAAAACAACCAAACAGAAGCAACTCGAGACCACATACTACATACATGGGAAGATATTAACCAGTAGCAACAGGGCCAAATACCTTGGGGTCAACTTTACCAACAACTTGTCATGAGACCACTACATCGACACCATATGTAAGAAGGCAAACAACACCACAGCATTTCTACGAAGGAACCTGTCCTCTTGTCCAACAACCATCAAGGACAGATGCTACAAAACCCTCATCAGACCCCATGTAGAATATGCATCTGCAGTTTAGGACCCTCATACAAAGACGGACATCGACAAGGTCGAAGCAGTACAACGAAGAACAGCAAGATTCACCACCAACAACTACAATCCCGCCAGTAGTGTCTCATTCATGATGGACCGGCTCAAATGGGAAAATCTGCGACAACGAAGAATTAGAGCCTAATCCACTATGATGTACCGCATTGTCCACTGCTTAGTTGCCATCCCAATGCCTCCTCAATTCACCAAGATAGGAGCAGCCACAAGAGGACATGAACATCGGTACAGGAAACCATACAACCGAACCACCATCTACAAAGAGTCATTATTTTCTTCCCCCATCAGGCTATGGAACTATCTGCAAGCACAGTTCACAGAAGCAGAGTTTTTCGAGATCTTCAAAACCATGGTCCAATTTTTCACAGTGCCATAAGTCCAACAGTCCACATATTTTAACAGCTTTTTAAATTGTAAATACTGGCGTGGACTCCGTCTTACGCACACGTTTTAATCACTGGAAGAAGAAGAAAGAACGATAATTTTGCATACATTGTGATAGATTTTCTTGCTTCAGCTTTTTAATCGTCGTGTACATTCCTGTGCATACTTCAAATTAACTAAATATAAGCTTTTCTATAAGCTGTTATAGTAGGTTACCATCAAAATCTCCGACAGCTTCCAACACCTCTTCTTTTCCATAGAATTTAAAAATATATATGCTTTTTCGACAACCCTTTCATGTGATAGTGAAATATTTTTTTCAGTGTATAATTAAATGTTAATATAATTGCTAATGAAATTAATTAAATCAGTTTTTGTATGTTTCACTATTATTTATACTGAGTTTCATTACATAGCTTAAGGCTATGTTAGCCTAACCCTGTATGTATGATTGACGTATATTGGCCATGCATTTTATATATTCTATAATCCAATTGGTTGAATTACTTTACCGCCAATTTTCTTTCACGTGAGATACGTGAGCTTAAATCGAGGGACACTAGATAGACATTTGTCAGAGAAAGAACACATTTTTAGATATTCAGATATACACCTTGCAGATTGAACAACTCTACAAATTCATATTTAATTCATTTCTACATTCGACAATATGACAAAGTGACAGTAAGTTTGCTTGTTAATCCCATTCCTTTCATAATTTCTCTATTTTCTGATAATATTCATAATTACTAATTTTCATCTTCGTTATATCGATAACATCGTATGAGATCGTATCTGAGAGAGTTTTCTTTAATAGCTCAAGTAGTTTTTTTCATTTAATTTATATTTCGATAGTGTATTTGCATTGCTGTGAATAATTTGATATAATTTATCGTGCATATGTTGATGCATTTGTTTTACTACATCAACTTACGAAATCATTTGTGTTTTCTATAGGTAATTTAAATATATATATATATATATATATATATATATATATATATATATATATATATATATATATATATATATATATATATATATATGTGTGTGTGTGTGTGTGTGTGTGTGTGTGTGTGTGTGTGTGTGTGTGTGTTTTTATATAATGCAAAATATTAATCATGCTTCATTATGCTTTAATTTATATATTGTTATTATAAAATATTTTAGGGTTTGAAAGAAGATCAAATCAAACAACAGAGGTTAAATTCGTGCGAACCTTAGCAACAGGTGTCGTTATTTATATATGTAGACAAAGTCCTGTTACATTCATACATACAACTATTGATTGATTGATTGTTGCAGATGCCACCTTACATTCCAGTATTTTTTATTTGAGCCGGCATTTACACGTGAACATGATTGGGTTGTGATTTTCAAATGTGTCTTCTGCATGATTTTTATTCTATTGTTAAATATCACAAGTTCCGGTGAATGGAGTTATCGGTCTTTGACATTTCCTAGCGGCTATTGTAAATGCTACTTTATTTTGAATGTTTTGCAAGATACCATTCGGAACAACCTCGCCCTTTACTTGTACCTACGTAAAAAGACTCGGACGTTACTCGGCGGAATGACTTGCATCGATTCCATGCATCAATCGGTTTCCGGTGTAAGATAGAATTTGGACCCCCCCCCACCCCCATTGAATATTGACCCCGGATCCATATTCAATGGATTTTTCGTTGAATTATGGCCCGTCTTAGCTGTTGAATTTTGATCACGCTGTTGAATTTTGACACCAATTTGAGTCAAAATTCCACGGATAAAAAATCCGCCGACAGGTCCAAATTCCACGTTGTATCATGACCCCGGGTCATAATTTAACATTGAATAATGACCCGGGTCATTATTCAACGTGGAATATTGACCCGGGTCATAATTCAACGTGGAATATTGACCCGGGTCATAATTCAACGTGGAATATCGACCCTACCTACCTGCCCTTTAAAATATGTCATTGTGTACTTAAACCGACATAAAGACGCATATATTTGATCAAAGACAAGTAGGTTAAGAGTTCAGATATTGCGAAGTATATTAACATAGATATGACTCGGGTCATAATTTAACATTGGATAATGACCCGGGTCATAATTCAACGTTGAATAATGACCCGGGTCATAATTCAATGTTGAAATGTGACTGTTCCTATATGTAGATGTTAAAATTCAAGTACATGTACAAAAATAAAATTGGAACACCGTTTATTATAGAGAATGACACGAGAAATATATTTTACCGATTAATTGCGTAAAATTAAAGAAAGAAAAACAAATTAACATTTTAAAATGGCATCACAAGTGAAAAATCATAGATATTGGTATTTTTTCTGGACGTATTTAAGAAATTTTGGCACAATAAAACAATTGCGACAATTGAAAGACAAAATCGATAGAGTTCATTCCAAATAAACATGAGGCCAAGAGGATATAAATCGTTCACTTCAGTACCGTAAGCAAATGTGCAAAACATGCCAATTAAGATAAAGAATACAAGAAAGAATTTTGTATTTTATTTATTTATTTATTTATTTTTACAATTTTAGATAGTTCCGATGCATTTCGTAAATTGTCGTCGGCATCTGATTCTGCTGTTGTAAAGAAAAAAAAAAAAGAGTTGCCAAGAACTGCCTATTCTGCAACCTATACTGTCCCCATCTCCTGGTTCCACCCCTGAAGCGAACTAACTGACACTAACAAACATGGTGGGGACTTTGGTTATTTGCTTTCAGTGAAGTGTCGTTGAACTCACTGCAGTGGTTTCAGACAGGAAATAGACAAATAGAAAAGTTACATGACGGACGACGGATGGAGAGATCACAAAATAGGTTATCTGAGCATTCGACTCGATCAGGTACGAAAGCCTATTGAGCTCAGGTAAAAAAATATTTTTCGCGAAATAACGCGAAACTTTCGCGATAACGCGAAACATTTGCGAAATAACGCGAAACATGAGGTAACGGTCAAGGTAACGGTCATTTACCTAGGGTTTCATTAATAGTTATTATACCTCAATCTTAGTGTATCATGTATCATTCTTGCATGTCAATACAGTTCATGTAACATTGCCTTTGAGTAGTCCACGTGATTGACCTAACATTAACTGTTACCTAATCACGTGATCAAGTAACAGACAATGTTACTCAATCACGTGACTGAAACCGACAACCACTGTTGTAAATATCAGTTTGATACAGTTTTCGGTATAATAAAATAAATATCATATGGCAGTTCGGGTAACAGTGATATTGTCAACCCTTGAAACAGAATGTCACCCTCGGCTTGCGCCTCCGGTGACATTCGTTTCACGGGGTGACAATATCACTGTTACCCGAACTGCCATATGATATTTATATAATAGCATACCAAATATGAGGCAATTTTCTCTAGTTTTGCTGAATTTATGATCAATATTTATGTGGCGGACATATAGACAGGAAAAACCTCTCTCCGATTATTATACCCCTCCAACCGCAAACGAAGTTTGGGGGGTATATAGGAATCACTCTGTCCGTTCGTCTGTCTGTCCGGTTAAGAAGTTTTCAAAAGTGAATTTCTCGGGAAGTTTAAGTGCTATCTTGATCAAACTTGCACCAGTGATGTACTATGGGATGTTAAATTGGATGCATGCTAGCCTGCGGATGCTGTGCTAGACCTACATTTTCCGCTTGAGTGACCCGGTTAAGAAGTTTGTGAAATGTCAATTTCTGACAAAGTACAAGTGCTTTCTCAACCAAACTTGCACCAGTGATGTATTCTGGGATGCTGAATTGGATGCATGCTGCAGATGCTGCATCTGACCTTAATTTTATGCTTCATTGACTCTGGATAAAAGCAGGGTTTAGGTCTGTGTAACTACATTGGTCGCCCCGGGGGTATTAATTTCGTTAGGACAGCTCTAGTTTGATCAAGGGAATAAAAAAGAGCAAGATGTTTTTAAATGTATACATTTTAAAAGGTTGCATTTCCATCGTATCTGACCACAGAACTTTTAGTTTAAAACATGCTGAACACATAAACTGTCTATTATGACTAGTAAAATGTATGGTAAACCAATTTGAAATATCCTCAATTATTTAGAGAGTTCTCTAATTAAATAGAGTGCTCTCAATATCACTTGAAGAGCTCTGAAATAGAATTAGAGTTGAAACGGAAATGTGACCTTTTAAAATGTATAAATTTTCACAACATCTTGATCGTTTATTCCCTTGATCAATAATCGGAGAGAGGTTTGTCCTGTCTATATATCCGCCACATAAATATTAATCATAAATTCAACATAACTATAGAATATTGCCTCATACTTGGTATGCTATCTTAGGTAAATGACTTTGTTACCTTGACCGTTACCTTAAGTTTCGCGTTATATTGCGAAAGTTACGCGTTATATCGCGAAAGTTTCGCGTTATATCGCGAAAAATATTTTTTTACCTACGAAAATGAGCTCAATAGGCCTTTGTAATCAAGAGAACTCTTAAACTGTCCGCTTTTTACTCTAAGGAATTCAGCAATTGCGCGCACTTTTTCAATTATATACTGCGCACTAATTTAATTTTTGCGCGCACTGATCCAATTATTGTGCACAAAATTACGATCTCAAACCGAGTCCGTGTTCTTGCACGCACAGATTGATTGTTCTCTATACCTTGTGGTATCTGAATCTGAATAAATGCAGACTCTAATTAACAGAAACTCAAATATGTTTCAATTATTGCGCCCACAAAAAAATTCTGTTCGCACTAATTTAACAATTATTACACGTACGTATTCAATGAGTGCATATAAGAATTCAATTAGAGAGCTCTCTAATTTTAATCTAATAGAGAAGTCTTTATTTGAATTATTGTGCGCCATATTTGTGCCCAATAATTAAATAAGTACGTACAATAATTAATGCGCGCAACAAGTGAATTATTGCGTTCACTAGATATTTGAGTTTCTGTTAACTTGGTGTTCCATAAACAATGTCTATGTAGTGCCCAGTAGGCTATACTCAGATATTGTGCGTGAATTAATCAATATCAGGGAACGTTATCCATGTCATACAACCCGTTTACATCGTCGGGACAAGTTTCTATATACATGTACATGAATGCAAACTTTACACTCGGTTGTAGAAATAAAAATAAATACGAGTATTTGCAGTGTGTCTGCATGTCTCTGCAAAAATTGTTAAGTTGTGGCATTTTAAGCGTAATTTGCTGATGAATTGACCGAGGAAGTCCCATAGCTACAAAATCATTATCCGCCATCTTGGCTTTCTCGCTACTAAAAGTTACAGGTCACGGTCCACTAGTCCGAAGGTTCACTAGTCCGAAGGTCCACTCGTCCGAAGGTCCACCAGTCCGACAGTCAATTAAACAAAACGCCCACGTTGGCCTATATGCGCTCATGTGGGGTCATAATTCAACGGCGGGTCAAAATTTTATCCGTGGGTAGGGTCGTAATACAATGACCTCCGTCTCTAGGGTCACAATTCAACATGAAAAATCTGTGGAATCTTGATCGCAGCCCGTTGAATTTCAATAGGGTCCAAATTCAATCCTACACCGGCATTGTACTCAGTAATATATCAGCGATGTAAAATGTAATCCAGTACACAATCTATGTCATCGATGTCAAGGAAAGTAATAAAAGCTGCAATAGTTCGGTATTAATGTTTAATTTCAGCCTGTTGAATTGTGAAAGTCTTCTACCGTCTTTATTACACGCCAAGCACTGACCTATTTGTCTTGTGCACATGCGAGCGTCTATAACTACAAGAACTATTTTTAAATAATGGCTACGAGTGACGTCCGAGCTTTTTACGCAGGAAAAGGTCGAGGATGTCCGAATGGCAAGATACGTCCGGAAGTACAATGGACCTTGGATCTCCGAAGAAATACCTGTAGAAATAAAGACAAATTAGACGAATATATAAACACAAAGACACTACAGTTAGCAATATAGGGTGCCTTGTTAGTTGTAGTGTCTTTGTGCTTTATATGTTTGTCTAATTTGTCTTTATTTCTACAGGTATTTCTTCGGAGATCCAAGGTCCATTGTACTCCTGGGTGTTTCACTGTTTCTATTTGTGCTTTATATGTTTATTTCTGTTTCAGTGATTGTATTCTTTCAGAGGATCTGCCTGCGTTTACGTCGGGTAAATCCCTTCACTTTCCGCGGCCGTGTTGTCATGCATGCGATTAGCTAATGATTGGCTATTAAAGCTCCGTTTTATGGAGCTCGGGTAGCTCAGTCGGTTAGACGGTCGGATCCATGACAGCTAGGTGATTCGGTACCATAAGTCGTGGGTTCGAGTCCCAGACGGGGAACGAATATATGTGAAATGTAGGGTGCCTTATTAGCTGTAGTGTCTTTGTGCTTTATATGTTTGTCTAATTTGTCTTTATTTTCTACAGGTATTTCTTCGGAGATCCAAGGTCCACAGTACTCCAAGGCGTTTCACTGATATATGTATATATATATATATAGACGCAGTTATATTAAAATATCTAAGGTATATATCTTGGCAGGATTCAATGTAATGACGCCTTTTAGAGCTAACACGTATGACATACCGCCATTACGTGTACTTGCATAGAAACGTTTACTTAGAGATCATTCTCAAGAATGGTAAAAAATAAATCTGAATCTTAAATTCCTCTATAGTGCGAATTAAGAGTAAAGCTAGGTATTTATCATACGTACCCTAGCTTTAAAATCAATGTCATGCTTTATACAGATAGTGAAAATAATAGACTAAAAGTTCTGCCAGTTTATTAACATCCTTTACAGGTTATAGTGGATAAAGTTGAAGTGGATAAACCATAAAGACAAGTTGTTTTAGACTGGACTCGATCTGCATGTTAGTGACAGCATTTCGTGAAACAGTGTCTTTGGAATGTTTCTGTCAATGTAAACAAACAATTATAAATATATAACAATTATATGAAGAATTATAATATTCAAATGAAAACATAATGATTACAACTCAATTTTAGATCAGATTTACTGTTTTGATCATATATATTTACTACTTAAATTCGTTACCTTGTTTTCTTTTCTTACACACCATTGGAATGGACGCATTACATGTAACATCATGCCATTTAGATTTATCACTAGAAAAGAGCACCAGACAGTTTTCGTTTGTTTGTCCACTTGGTTGGTTTTTGCTCCATCCATTCACCGCAATCACCTTCCCTGTTTTCTCCCACCTCCAGTCACCCTCCGATAATCCATCAGTCCCACCTACCCAGAGGGTCTTACCTATACATGATTAAAAGAATAACAAGTAATATATTATACGCTCAGTCCTATACTTCAGTGTGCCACATAATTTGATCGTTAAATAACCAAAACTGATATATTTTCATGTCTTTGTTTTACTATTACGTTTTATAAAGTACTTTCCATTTCATAACTATAGTCACTATTAAGATGTTCTTTCTCGAGAACTAGCATTTTAGTTAATGGTTGTGTACTTTTCAGCTACAGAAGTCAGAGAAAGAGACACACAAGTTTATACTAATTATATTCAATGAGCCAAGTTGGAAAGGTGTGAATCCGAGTATAGAGTTGTATAGCTCTCTGTCTGTGCCTTGTCGATTACGTGATTTATCTCGTTCGGGGATCAATCTAAAGATAAACAATACCAAAAAAGAAAGCCTGCAGTGTTAGCCAGTCATTTTCTGCAGCACTTTCGATGTCAGCCAGCCAGCCTCCCAGTTTCTTACATTCAATCTAAAAACAAGGTCAAAACTTATTCGATAACAGAAGAATATTGATATTTTAGTCTTTCAGTTTGCAATGCATTCTGTTTCGGTTTGCCTAATTTTACAATACATTTTAAATGTTCATTTGAAATTTGTTGATCTTTTATGAAATATACTTCTATATATCTATAGATACAGGCATTTTTAAATGCGATTTTGTCGACAAAGTTGCATTTGATATCTCAGAAAGACCATATACGCCATCTGTGTTACACCTATTAAAACATTTAGACAAAGTTTAACTCTTTTATTTTCATAGGAAACTAGGAAATAATTTCAATTAGAATTGTTGTTATTCTCACCCTTGCATTATTCCAATTCATTGCCTCCGAGGAGAGAAAGTAGCAATGCTCTCCAAAAGACATCCATCCCCTATTACAATCTGTAAACAAATATTGAGACTTACATATAAAAACTTCCTTAAGATAAACTAATCAGCTTCTAGTCTCTAGCTAAATATCGGCAAACTGATGTTGCATCTTTTTTACGGTAGTCGATTCAAACTTTATTAAAGAAAGAAAGAATAATAAAACTTATTAATATATAATCCTTTAGACACTGAAAGAATTGTTCAGGGTGACCTTTAGCAAATGTGTTGCTCATTAAGCACCAAGAGAGAATGAGTAGTACTCGAGAACAGCCCATCTTGGACAGTGCTTAATAGGACAGCAGAGTCAACTACTGTTATCACTCAATAAACATAGTCCGTTAATAACGTGTATATACATATAAATAACATTGGATCGACAGATTAAGTTACATTCTGCGTGCTGTAGAGCAGGATTTGAAATTTGATATATGTAACATCCGTTCATTTTCGTGTTATGTACTAAAAGTTGTTCAACGGAAATGTTCAGCCAATATAAAAACAAACAAAAATAAAAGCAAAACAAAACGCAAAAAATAATAATACATGTGTATTATATAATAAAAATGAAAATAAATAAATAAATAAATAAATAAATTAATTAATAAATTAATAAATTGATAAATAATAAAACCGTGACAACTCTTTATTTACGATCAAAGTATACTTTTAAATCATCATCATCATCATCATCATCATCATTATCATCATCATCATTACTATTTTTCATTTTATATTTATATTTCTGCTTCCCAACGTCAATCAAATCAAGAGAAGAAAATCAAAGCAAGAGTAATAATCAATTTGTGATGAATTAATTTTGAAGCGTTTGCAGAACATCTAAAATAAAGGGGGAAAGGAAATTACTAATGGCCTTAAAATTATATTAGAAAAAAAGTCAGCGAGCGGGAAATTCCGGCTAGCTTTAAGAATGACGTAATCACTTCTATCTATACGAAACACAAACAACCAATAATTATCATATAGGAGGATAACTGTTCCTGATACTATCGACAAAGTTTTTGATAAAATACACTTAAACAGTCTTAAAGCAGCTGGAAGAACAATAAAGCTCCTTCGAAGAGGTTTTACAAAAGTTGTCTCACCAAGGCTCACTGCACACATCTTGACTGAAGCAACAGCATAATCTACAGGTGCCAAGAAAGCACTATACGCAACCTTTATTGATGCATGCAAAGCCCTCGATGTCGTGTGGCAAAATTCTATGCTAAGGAACTCTATGCTTATGGTGATACTGTTAAAGATGGGCTTCTAATGAGAGACCGGTATCGGGGTCTTACATTACAGGTCAGATGAGAAGGACACTTATCTCGCAACTTCAATTAATGCCAAGGTGTCAGACAAGGCGGCATCTGGTCCCCAACAGCATTTAAAATGTTTCTGAACCCATCTCTAGAAATCTATAAAATTTAAGGATTGATATGAAAATTGGTTCAATCTAAATCATTACCACAAGTAGATTATAAAAAAAAATCATTCAACTTTCAGAAAGAACAGCAGATGAAGGTGTCTATCTATGTATTTCAGGAGAAATCACCTCTAGCAGCTGAAATCGATAGGAGTCTTAAAGTTAATCCAACTGATGTCAATATTCAGAGGGGATAACATAGAGAGGGAGAAGGCGGAAAGACCACTTGCATTAAAGGACAATAACTCAAATAGTTGGTTCATATACTCAGCAAATATCCAGGAAAAGTTTTACCTACCATCCATCTATGACCTGCTTGAAAATCCAGTTTGATTGGGAAAATAGTCTTGTGTGTACATGTACTTTAATTCTAAATTCAGTTTTTAGATTACAACTTATTAACACGTACATATCCAATAGTCTACACTTTGATCTAAAACTTCGTTATGAATACGGCCTCTTGCTCATATTTGAAGTCACAGTCTTAAATTTTTATGGACATAGTTTTACATTCTTATCAGTCTATACTTAAGGGCATAATTACAAAAAAAAATCCTTGATTTTTATCCCCGCCCGCCCAGATTTTTTTAATTACATTTTGAAAATTATGAGACACACACACACACCTGTGTGTGTGTGTGTGTGTGTGTGTGTGTGTGTGTGTGTGTTAAAGTATATAGCCGATCGGAAAAATCCTGTGTCTTGTCCGTTTGCGTTATAGATATAATATGAGATTTTGTTTATATTAGTTGAATATGTGATTTTGTGTTACTGTTATATTGACAGGAAGTCAAATAAAACTAGGAAAGCTTTAATAATGTTGCCAAGTCAGTTTAGTCATACTCAATGTCCAATTTCAATTCAGGGGAAAATGAAAAATAAAAAATACAGGAAAAAGTACTTGGCCCGCTGCTCTCCCTCACATTCATCAACGACCTCCCAGAAATCACAAAGTCGGAAGCCAGGTTGTTCGCAGGTGATTGTTTACTGTACCGCCCTACCAAAGACACGGAGGACAGCAACAGTCTACAAGTAGACCTTACAGCAATTGAGAAATGGGAAGATTGGAAGATGCCCTTCCATCTACTGGGATAGGAAAGCAGGCAGCGTCGCCAACATGGTCAACTCCCTGGGATGGGAACCGCCACAGATCAGAAGAGTAAAGACACGCCTTCTTTTGCTGTTAAAGATCCAACACAATCTAGTGGCCATTCCAGCAGACAATACCTAACTACATAACTGAAAATCACATCCCAACAACGAAAAAGGATGTGTACCGGTTCTCCTTCTTCCCACGTACCATCAGGGATTGGAATAGACTTCCATCAGCAACGGCATCAGCGTGTTCCTTGGAGGACTATCGGACTGCATTGGGCAACATAATATTTGCCCACTTCAGCTTAGGGTGAGCTGAAGGATCTTAACTGTATCATATTGCCCTGTGAGACTTTTGTCTTGACTGTCAAATGAAGTATATAAACAGGGACGTGCTACATGGACAGGTGCTGGAGACTGTTTCTTCAGCTAGGTACCCTGGAGTCCACATATCAAATGACCTGAGCTAGAATACACATATAAATAGAATTACATCAAATGCAAACAAATCTTTAGGGGTTTTTTTTTGAAGAGAAACATCAAGGCAGCCCATCCGCAGCTCGGCCTTGTGTGCCCACAATTAGAGTATGCATCATGTGTTTGGGACTCTTATACGGCCACAGTCATCAAACAGATTGAAATGGTCCAGCGAAGAGCTCCGAGATGGATTGTCAACGACTACTTATACACGCCTAGCGTGTCTGCCATCAATGAACATCTTGGATGGCGGTCTCAAGAACAAAGAAGGAGTGATGCAAGAATTTCCCTGCTATTCAAAATAGTCCATCAGTTGGTAGCCATTCCGCCGACACAACTTGTTCCTCCTTCCCGACCTACTAGACACTCTCATAGTTTTTCCTTTAGGCAACTTCAAGCAACTGAAAATCTATACAAGAATTCCCTTTTCCCACTCACTATTGTGCAGTGGAATAGACTTCCAGACACCGTTGTCTCGCTGCCAGAATTTGAACTCTTCAAGCTGGCAGTGACTAAGATTCACCACCCTAAACCATAAGACAAAATTTGCTTTTATCTTTTATTTGTAAATACTTATCTTCTAATCTTTTACCCACTGACAGAATTAGCTATCCTCTGGTTCTGTCTTTTGAGAAAATTTTTTTTTCCATATCCACCTTTTTGTTCTTATCCTTTTACTTTTTAACCAGCTGCGCACCTTCACAGAGTACTCAAATTTGAGGGCGTGAAATACTGAGAGATGGATAGACAGACCTACCGTATATACGTCCCTGATATACAACCCTCAACCTTTGAGTACACTTCATATTGGAAGAAGAAAAATAAAATTTGCCCCGCCCCAATCTTTTTTGAATTTTGAGAAGTTGGATGGGAAGGTCTAGCGTTATCTGTAAATATAAGCTTCACTGAAGTAAATATGTTGTTACGACATAGTTTTAAATAACATTAGTTAGTAATTATATTATTTAACTAGTCATAAATTTTTTCATCTAACAAGTAATACACACTGTGAAATATGTAACTTAGTTTTAAACGTTTTAACAAGGATATAAGTCTTTTATAAGTCCTTGGTTTTAATATATTTTAAAAATATTTCTCTTTTTTCCTTATCATTGATTCTCTCCTATTGTGAATAATGTGCTCTCATGCCATCTTAAGTAGCCGTCTTCACATATTGTGTGGTCCTCCAAGCAGTAAAAGAATTTTAACATCAACAGAGACAGCGTCTGTGATGTTTAGACATCATGCCTCTTTCGCTCGGCTCCTGAGAAGACCACTGAAAATCTTAACAATTATCGGGATCGTTATACAGAATAGAAAACGAAAGAAAGATGGAACCACATGTGAGGAAAAGTACAACGTTATTTATTAGGAATCTTCCACTTACTACGTCCAATGATAAACTTGAAAAGCTTTTTAGTGATATAGGTCCGATAAAACAATGTTTCGTCGTAAAGGATAAAGGTATACCTCTCACAAAATGTTACAGCTCTATTATAATTATATTGTTTTTTTACTCTCATTTCTTTGAGAACATGTACATGTAGCATATAGCATATGTTTAATGTGGTGTTAAATATTTCCGATTTGTTGCAAGTTTTCCAGAAGACATGCTCCAGGGCCAAGATTCACTAAAGGTTATATACCTGGACTCATGATGTTTGTGAATTGCCACCGGTGCAAGTGGTGATGTTTCATGTATGATATTTTCTATGGCATCATAGTTACAAGTACTGTGGGGTCCCTATAAAGTACGAAACGAAACCAAAACGAAATGAAATAAATGGAAACGAAACAAACCAAAACGAAACAAATTGAAATGAAAATAAATTTTCAGATTTGAACGACTTGTTTCTTAAAGCATTTGATTTACAAAGTAACCCTCACAGAAGGTCTCTACCTCACCAAATATTTCTCTGCCCCTGTCCTTGCCACCCTGATCCCACCCCTTGTACCCCTTCTTTCTCCTTACCTTATTTCACCCTGCACCCACAGCATGCTTTTCTTCCTACCCAGGCTACTCCAATTCCATCTTTCATCACCCAAGAACTCATAATTTCCCTGTATCGCCCTGCTGGTATTCCTGTCTCTCTATTTTCATGAGAGTCATGCACAGTTTTTATCAATTCACAGCTGCTAAATTTGCCCATCTCCCTGTCTTTTTTATTCCAATGCCTTTCTTTGCTTTGTTTTATCCTGTACGCCCCTAGTCTATTTATAGAATAAGTGTCTTATTTTGTGTTTTATGCAGGAATGAATTACAGTGGCTGATGCATTTATTAGATATAATGTGCGTTAGTGCTTTATATCTCATAAATGCATCAGACATTGTAATTAATTCCTGCATGAAAACACAAAATAAGACACTTATTCTATATATATATGCGCTTTTAATGCCAAAATATCATACTGGAAACTATTTATAAACCGCATCAGCATATTTCAGAGGGAAGTTGTAAATGAAAGAAATAGTTGGTGTCCAATGACAGCGTAACGTTTATCCAGAATGACATACTTTCATCAAATGTTAAGCACTTTAGCATAAAATACGACTTTAATGACGTCACGCAAGGTTGGAAATGTCGAACATTTCATTACTACGTCATAAGCATGACAATCAAAAGTCTGCCAAATATCGCTTTCTGTGCTTAAAAGTAGATAAAATATGGGGCATTATGACATCACCGATCAATGTAATTTATACAGAAATAAACAACATATGTCTTGAAAGCTTTATTTACAGAGGTTGTGCATTTAGTTAAGAATAACAAATTTTCATTGTGTACCAACACCATTTCCTCTGTAGCACATATTTTAGGGGCAGACTCGTGGTTGGTTTAAAAAGGTGAGCAAAATTTTGAGACAACATTTACACATATTTTTACATTTTACACTCTCCACCTTCCTTTGCCAACCTCTTTCCTCTAACTCACATATAGATTTACCGTTAGACTCAGATGAAATGAAACAGTAACAAATTTAATTCCTTAAAATTCAAATTGTTTTTATGCCCCCTTGTCTAAAAGATCCAAGAGTTTGGATCGTCAGTCGTCCTATTATTATTCCGTCCCATTTTCAAAAATATTAGAAGTCCCTGTGGCCCAGTGTTTGAGGCTCGTGACCTAGTGGTCCCATGTTCGATTCCCGCCCTGAGCACACCGGTGTTCTGTCTGTCAAATGAGAGTAAAAACCGAGGTCCTGTGTCACAACAGGCATGGCACATTAACAACCCCTCATTAGTTCAGATGGATCCGTTGCAAAGGTAGAAATTTCTATGCAATGCATCAGGCAGATGCTGTCACCATATACATGAAATAACTGTGGAGTGATGTAAAACAATAATCATTCAATCAAAAATATTTGACAAACCTGAACTGTAAACTCATTTCAGGGGTATTCAGACTTCAGTGGAATCATGTGATCAGGGTGGGCAGGGTCAGTCTTAAACATTTTACCTTTTGTACCGCAGCCAGGGGAAATAGAAATTAAATTGACGTTTCTAAAATTAAGTTAAATTGGTGTTGCTGAACAATGTCTGGCACATCCCCTTTTTCTAAGTTAAGATTTCTAGATTTGCCTATGGGTATGAGGGAGGTTGGAGGAAAGGGCGGAGGAACTTAAAGATCACTTTATTGAAATTTAGGATGCAACATTTCAGAAGAATATTGCAATATATTGCTGAGCTGAAAATACAAGAAATATGACTAAAATCATGGTCTTGTGTTGGTCTTTGACATATTTGATATGAAAACTTTTCAAAGAAAGTTGAGTATTTCCTAAGGGAAAATAAAAGTGAGCAGTTAATCAGTGTAAGTTTCGGGCATCGACTAGATGTAAAGAATCTCATGCGTGACGTCACAGTTTCTGTGCATGAATTATGTATAATCTGGATACATATCCATATGGCAATCGGGGCGAGATGTCTCGTTTAAATACATATCGGAATAGTTAATGTACCAGGGGTGTCCATCTTTAGTTTTCTTGGAGCACAGTTCCAGGCGGCTGGAGCACCATACCTACACATCATGTAGTTATTGTACTACACTCTCCTCTTGCAATAAACCAAACCAAACCACTCGCAACATTTAATTTACTTTGTTATGGGGAGTTGGTGGTGGCAATCCCCCTGAAAATTAAATCAGCATTTTAGTATAGACTGAGATCAGATTCCTGACATAGAGCATGGAATCTCATGTCACCAAATGTAGTAATGTTATGCTGTATTGACTGACATCAGATTCCTGACATAGAGCATGGAATCTCATGTGACTCAATAGATTAATGTTATGCTGTATTGATTGACATAAGGTTCCTGACATAGAGCATGGAATCCCATGTCACCCAATGTAGTAATCTTATGATGTATTGACCCATCTCATATTCCTGACACAGAGCATGGAATCCCATGTCACTCAATAGATTAATGTTATGCTGTATTGACTGACATCAGATTCCTGACATAGAGCATGGAATCTCATTTCACCCAATATAGTAATGTTATGCTGTATTGACTGACATCAGATTCCTGACATAGAGCATGGAATCTCATGTCACCCAATATAGTAATGTTATGCTGTATTGACTGGCATCAGATTCCTGACATAGAGCATGGAATCTCATGTCACCCAATATAGTAATGTTATGCTGTATTGACTGGCATCAGATTCCTGACATAGAGCATGGAATCTCATGTCACCCAATATAGTAATATTATGCTGTATTGACTGACATCAGATTCCTGACATAGAGCATGGAATCTCATGTCACCCATTGTAGTAATGTTATGCTGTGTTGACTGACATCAGATTTCTGACATAGAGCATGGAATCTCATGTCACCCATTGTAGTAATGTTATGCTGTGTTGACTGACATCAGATTTCTGACATAGAGCATGGAATCTCATGTCACCCATTATAGTAATGTTATGCTGTATTGACTGACATCAGATTCCTGACATAGAGCATGGAATCTCATGTCACCCATTATAGTAATGTTATGCTGTATTGACTGACATCAGACTCCAGACATAGAGCATGGAATCTCATGTCACCCATTGTAGTAATGTCATGCTGTATTGACTGACATCAGATTCCTGACATAGAGCATGGAATCCCATGTCACCCAATGTAGTTATGTTATGTTGTATTAACCCACCTCAGGTTCCTGACATAGAGCATGGAATCTCATGTACATTTCATATCACAATGCCAGTGGAATTACCTCATATTCCGATATACATGTACCAATACTACCTCCTGCTCTTAGTTTGATGACAGCTCATTTTCGAGATTCTGTGTCTCTCTTACATGGATATCAATGCAAACCTATATTTTTATATTCATTAAGTGAAAGTGTAATAAACCAAATTGTTTTTAAGTGTCAAATAAAAAAATCTAATGCTCTTTATTTGTGATACATGTATTTTTATTGGAATGTGATATTTGCTAAATGTTTAGGAGAATTAATTTTATGTGATTCTCATCTGAACTAAAATTTATTCATCAAACTTTTTTATTAATACATTGATGTACATGTAAATGCCTTTTTTCAGATTTCATAGCATTTCAGATGTTATTATCACCTTTTGGCACAAATTAGAAAATGGACCAGAAAATGTTAAAATGTTACTAAAAATGAATGTAGAAACAAAAAAATCCATTGTTCTTTAAAATGTTTAAAGACGATTTTCAAAAATCAACTCAAATCTCCAAATAATTTTACATCAAGGCAATGTACAGTTCAACTACCTGTACTTCACACCGATCAACAACAGTACAGTACCTTGTAACTTTCATCTTGAAGTTTAGAACCTTTGTTTTTAAGGTGTGTCATGTCCTCCACCTAAAGACACTTATTAGCCTATGAAAAAATTCTTGTTATTCAAATTTGCTGCTGCAGGGGGATTTGTCCCATAAGGACTATTCTCATTTTATTTATAATACTAGTTATACATGTAGATTTAAATTGCAAGTGAAAAAATGACAATCCTAGTGTCGTGACACCATGTTTATTAATACCTAAAACAAGTGAGCTTTTATTGTGTCAGAACCATACAATTGGATATAAGCTCACTCATAGTGCTTGTTCGTTCAATCATCCATGTTGGACATTTGAACAATCTTTAATAAACAAAGAAAGAAATAAACAATGATTGATCTCTATGTCTATCATATTTTGACCCAGTAATCCATTCATTGTTTTAATTTTTACTACTTTAAGGATCGAGTAACTGCAAAGGCTATGGTTATGTGAAGTTCTCTCTGATGTAAGTATTGCCCTCTGTATATCAGCTGTTGTTCAATATGTTATCATGCTATAGTTATGTGAAGTTCTCTCTGATGTAAGTATTGCCCTCTGTATATCTGCTGTTGTTTAATATGTTATCATGCTATAGTTATATGAAGTTCTCTCTGATGTAAGTGTTGCCCTCTGTATATCAGCTGTTTTTCAGTATGTTAACATGCTATATAGTTATGTGAAGTTCTCTCTGATGTAAGTATTGCCCTCTGTATAAAAAATTGTACTGTAAACAATGTACGATATGACAAAGTCCTTCAAGGTTCCATCTCGAGTTCCAAACTAAAGTGGGATGGAATTAATTGTAATTAATTGGAATTAATTCAACTTTGTTGATACGTAAGAATGTATTCTGATGAAGCTGATAATTATAATTGTTGGAAGATAGAAATGTAAGCACTATGACCATTTACATTTTGTGTATTTGTAAATGCAATATGTATAAGGTTAAGTGCTTTAAAAGTTCTGTTCATGGTTTGTCTTAGACATAAGCATTTAATAGTAGTTTGTTAGATGTGTGCTTGAGATGTTACAATGAACCTGCATGTCTTATATGTGTTACTCTTCTCATAGATCATTTTGTTAAAGGTTAATTTGTTATGTTAGTGGTAGATATTGGTTGCATGCGAGAAGTAGTAGGAATTTGCCCTATTAATTTGGAGGTCATAAGGTTAAAGGTTTAGTTTACAGAGCGGACCACCTCGCCTATTTCCATCGCACACTTGAAAACAAAACTTGGAGGTACGTCATTGACATTTTTCCGTAACTTTTTTATCACATGACCCCACAATGATGAATACTGCTTGCATTGACTGCTATGAAATCTATCCTTTTTAATGCCACAAAAGGCAATAAAGAAATCATATGATACATCTCCTCATCAATTTAAAAATAAACGACATCAAACAGCATTTTGTAATTATTTTCTAATTACTGTTTTGCAATTTGATGTCTCGTTAAATTATCCTCTTCCACTAGATTATTCAAATAGGACATTATCACTTCGCTTACCCCTGATTCTTATTTTCAAGTGTGCGATGGAAATGGGGGAGGTAATCCAATTGAGAGCATAGATCACTGAAAATGATTTCTGGACCATAACCAAATTGACTTTACACTTATCAAAGTGAATCTTTATACAGACTCACCTTGAGTCATGGATGTGACCTATTGATTTGCTGTTAGAAAGGTCAAGAGCACAGAGCATGGATAACATGGATAAGAATTGACACAAGAGTGTGTCATAACATTCATCCTAAGTCACTTTTAGCAAAGTTTTGTTATTAAAATTTGCTGCTGCAGGATATATTTGCCCCATGAGACAGTTTTAGTTTTCACAATTTACAGTGAAGATGCTGAATCTGCCAAAAGTGAAATAAAGAGTTTAGATGGTCGGAAATTGTTCATCAGTTATGCTGATCGTAAAAGGGATAGAAAGAAGAGGGATATGAGAGAGAAGACAGCAGGGAAAGCAGATAAATCAAGAGATCATGAAGGAGTCTCTGAGATGGGCAAAAAGACAGAGAATTTTGTTGATAGCAGTGATGATGCAGAAGAAGACAACAGTGAAAATGTACTAGGTGACAAGACAATGGATAAAGGTAAAGGTCTTGTTACATGCTTATGAATAACAAAGCAAGGCATAAACAATATGATTAAGGTATTTATAGGCTGTTTGTTTATGTGACCCAATTATTGATTGATTGATTGATTGATTTTTGTTTAACGTCACCCCACGAATATTTCACGTATATGGTGACGGCATCTGCCTGATGCGGGGCATACAAATTTTGACCTTTGCAACGGACCCACCCGAAGCAATGAGGGATCTTTAACGTGTAATGCATACCACAACACGGGGCCTCGGTTTTTACTGTCTCATCCGAAAGACATGACACCGGTATGACCAGAGCGGGAATCGAACCCCGGCCTCCCGATCAGGAGTCCAGCGCGATACCACTAGGCCACACCGGCTTTGTGACCCAATTAATTGAGTTAACAGTTTATTTTAAAATAGTAATAATTACATAATTTTGTTTCATGAATCTAAAGACTTTTGTTAGAAATAAGAGATTAAAAGGGTTGTTTAAGTGAGTAGAATGAAGATAGGTTTTCTTGTTTGTGAACAGAAAAAATTTCTAAGGAGAGGCAAGAAAAAAAATACCTGAACTCAAAAACATTACTCGTCAGTGGATGGACAGAAGACATAGATCTCAGTAAAGTACAGAAAACCATGGAAAAGTTGTAAGTCTTCGGTATCAATACTTGATAAGTAATACTCATAAATATATTTTCTTTTTCATTTAAGAAGAATAAGAAATTATCTTATCAAAGATTTAAAGCATAAATTATTCAAACCATAAATTATGATACATGTATATATGTAAAAAAAACATTATCCATACCTTTTACAGTGTGGTTAGGAACATATGTAAGTTGGAGTACCCTATGAAGAATAGGGAGGAAAGGACTGCTCTAGTTAGATTTAAGTCAATCAGGGACACCAAGAGAGGAATGAACAAACTCAATGGAAAAGAAGTCCAAGGTGTGATTTGAATTGTAAAGTAGTGGTAAAATGTACAATTATCACAGAATTTGAATCAAAATGATACAAAATGAGAAGTCAAAATTTTTCAGAATTACCAGTAAAAAGTGGTCTGAAGAGAGTAAGAGTATGAAGTAGGAGTAAACAGCGGTCTGTAGAGAGCAAGAGTATGAAGTAGGAGTAAACAGTGGTGTGTAGAGAGCAAGAGTTTAGAAGTACCAGTAAACAGTGTTCTGTAGAGAACTAGAAATGAGAAGTACCAGTAAACAGTGTTTTGTAGAGAGCGAGAGTTGAGAAGTACTGGTAAACATTTGTTTGTAGAGAGTAGGAGTTGAGAAGTGCCAGTAAACGGTGGTCTGTAAAGAATGAGAGATGAGAGGTACCAGTATATATTAGTCTGTAGAAAGATGAGAAGTACCAGTAAATAGTGGTCTATAGAGAGATGAGAAGTTCTAGTCGTACCAGTAAACAGTGGTCTGTAGAGAGATGAGAAGTACCAGTAAATAGTGGTCTATAGAGAGATGAGAAGTTCTAGTCGTACCAGTAAACAGTGGTCTGTAGAGAGATGAGAAGTACCAGTAAATAGTGGTCTATAGAGAGATGAGAAGTTCTAGTCGTACCAGTAAACAGTGGTCTGTAGAGAGATGAGAAGTACCAGTAAACAGTGGTCTATAGAGAGATGAGAAGTTCTAGTCGTACCAGTAAACAGTGGTCTGTAGAGAGATGAGAAGTACTAGTATACAGTGGTCTGTTGAGAGATGAGAAGTACCAGTAAACAGTGGTCTGTAGAGAGATGAGAAGTACGAGTAAACAGTGGTCTATAGAGAGATGAGAAGTTCTAGTCGTACCAGTAAACAGTGGTCTGTAGAGAGATGAGAAGTACTAGTATAGAGAAGTACCAGTAAACAGTGGTCTGTAGAGAGATGAGAAGTACTAGTAAACAGTGGTCTATAGAGAGATGAGAAGTACCAGTAAACAGTGGTCTGTAGAGAGATGAGAAGTACTAGTATATAGTGGTCTGTATGGCGTTAGCATTGAGAAGTACCAGTAAACAGTGGTCTGTAGAGAGATGAGAAGTACCAGTAAACAATGGTCTGTAGAGAGATGAGAAGTCCTAGTAAACAGTGGTCTGTAGAGAGATGAGAAGTACCAGTAAACAGTGGTCTGTAGAGAGATGAGAAGTTTTAGTAAACAGTGGTCTGTAGAGAGATTACTAGTTCTAATAAACAGTGGTCTATAGAGAGATGAGAAGTACCAGTAAACAGTGGTCTATAGAGAGATGAGAAGTACTAGTAAACAGTGGTCTGTAGAGAGATGAGAAGTACCAGTATACAGTGGTCTGTAGAGAGATGAGAAGTACCAGTAAACAGTGGTCTATAGAGAGATGAGAAGTACTAGTATACAGTGGACTGTAGAGAGATGAGAAGTACCAGTAAACAGTGGTCTGTAGAGAGATGAGAAGTACTAGTAAACAGTGGTCTATAGAGAGATTACTAGTTCTAGTAAACAGTGGTGTGTAGAGAGATTACTAGTCCTAATAAACAGTGGTCTGTAGAGAGATGAGAAGTACTAGTATATAGTGGTCTGTTGAGAGATGAGAAGTACCAGTAAACAGTGGTCTGTAGAGAGATGAGAAGTACCAGTAAACAGTGGTCTATAGAGAGATGAGAAGTACTAGTAAACAGTGGTCTGTAGAGAGATGAGAAGTTCTAGTAAACAGTGGTCTGTAGAGAGATTACTAGTTCTAATAAACAGTGGTCTATAGAGAAATGAGAATTACCAGTAAACAGTGGTCTATAGAGAGATGAGAAGTACTAGTAAACAGTGGTCTGTAGAGAGATGAGAAGTACCAGTATACAGTGGTCTGTAGAGAGATGAGAAGTACCAGTAAACAGTGGTCTATAGAGAGATGAGAAGTACTAGTATACAGTGGTCTGTAGAGAGATGAGAAGTACCAGTAAACAGTGGTCTGTAGAGAGATGAGAAGTACTAGTAAACAGTGGTCTGTAGAGAGATTACTAGTTCTAGTAAACAGTGGTGTGTAGAGAGATTACTAGTCCTAATAAACAGTGGTCTGTAGAGAGATGAGAAGTACTAGTATACAGTGGTCTGTTGAGAAATGAGAAGTACAAGTAAACAGTGGTCTGTAGAGAGATGAGAAGTACCAGTAAACAGTGGTCTATAGAGAGATGAGAAGTACTAGTAAACAGTGGTCTGTAGAGAGATGAGAAATTCTAGTAAACAGTGGTCTGTAGAGAGATTACTAGTTCTAATAAACAGTGGTCTATAGAGAGATGAGAAGTACCAGTAAACAGTGGTCTATAGAGAGATGAAGTACTAGTAAACAGTGGTCTGTAGAGAGATGAGAAGTACCAGTATACAGTGGTCTGTAGAGAGATGAGAAGTACCAGTATACAGTGGTCTATAGAGAGATGAGAAGTACCAGTATACAGTGGTCTGTAGAGAGATGAGAAGTACCGGTAAACAGTGGTCTGTAGAGAGATGAGAAGTACTAGTAAACAGTGGTCTGTAGAGAGATTACTAGTTCTAGTAAACAGTGGTCTGTAGAGAGATTACTAGTCCTAATAAACAGTGGTCTGTAGAGAGATGAGAAGTACTAGTATACAGTGGTGTGTAGAGAGATGAGAAGTACTAGTATATAGTGGTCTGTAGAGAGATGAGAAGTACTAGTAAACAGTGGTCTATAGAGAGTTTAGAAGTACCAGTAAACAGTGGTCTGTAGAGAGATGAGAAGTTCTAGTAAACAGTGGTCTGTAGAGAGATGAGAAGTACTATTAAACAGTGGTCTGTAGAGAGATGACTAGTTCTAGTAAACAGTAGTCTGTAGAGAGATGATAAGTACTAATATATAGTGGTCTGTAGAGAGATGAGAAGTACTAGTAAACAGTGGTCTATAGAGAGATGAGAAGTACCAGTAAATAGTGGTCTATAGAGAGATGAGAAGTACTAGTAAACGGTGGTCTGTAAAGAATGAGAGTTTAGAAGTACCAGTAAACAGTGGTCTGTAGAGAGATGAGAAATACCAGTAAATAGTGGTCTATAGAGAGATGAGAAGTACTAGTAAACGGTGGTCTGTAAAGAATGAGAGATGAGAAGTACTAGTATACAGTGGTCTGTAGAGAGATGAGAAGTACCAGTAAACAGTGGTCTATAGAGAGTTTAGAAGTACCAGTAAACAGTGGTCTGTAGAGAGATGAGAAGTTCTAGTAAACAGTGGTCTGTAGAGAGATGTCTAGTTCTAGTAAACAGTGGTCTGTAGAGAGATGAGCAGTACCAGTAAACAGTGGTCTATAGAGAGTTTAGAAGTACCAGTAAACAGTGGTCTATAGAGAGATGAGAAGTACCAGTAAACAGTGATGTATAGAGAGATGAGAAATACTAGTAAACAGTGGTCTGTAGAGAGATGAGAAGTACTAGTATACAGTGGTCTGTAGAGAGATGAGAAGTACTAGTAAACAGTGGTCTGTAGAGAGATGACTAGTTCTAGTAAACATTGGTCTGTAGAGAGATGAGAAGTACCAGTAAACAGTGGTCTATAGAGAGATGAGAAGTACCAGTAAACAGTGGTCTATAGAGAGATGAGAAGTACTAGTAAACAGTGGTCTGTAGAGATGAGAAGTACCAGTAAACAGTGGTCTGTAGAGAGATGACTAGTTCTAGTAAACAGTGGTCTGTAGAGAGATGAGAAGTACCAGTATACAGAGGTCTGTAGAGAGATGAGAAGTACCAGTATACAGTGGTCTGTAGAGAGATGAGAAGTACTAGTATACAGTGGTCTGTAGAGAGATGAGAAGTACTAGTAAACAGTGGTCTGTAGAGAGATGAGAAGCTCTAGTAAACAGTGGTCTGTAGAGAGATGAGAAGTACCAGTAAACAGTGGTGTGTAGAGAGATGAAAAGTACCAGTAAACAGTGGTCTGTAGAGAGATGAGAAGTACTAGTAAACAGTGGTCTATAGAGAGATGAGAAGTACCAGTAAACAGTGGTCTGTAGAGAGATGAGAAGTACCTGTAAACAGTGGTCTGTAGAGAGATGAGAAGTACCAGTATACAGTGGTCTGTAGAGAGATGAGAAGTACCTGTAAACAGTGGTCTGTAGAGAGATGAGAAGTACCAGTATACATTGGTAAGTAGAGAGATGAGAAGTACCAGTATACAGTGGTCTGTAGAGAGATGAGAAGTACTAGTAAACAGTGGTCTATAGAGAGTTTAGAAGTACCAGTAAACAGTGGTCTGTAGAGAGATGAGAAGTTCTAGTAAACAGTGGTCTGTAGAGAGATGAGAAGTACTATTAAACAGTGGTCTGTAGAGAGATGACTAGTTCTAGTAAACAGTAGTCTGTAGAGAGATGATAAGTACTAATATATAGTGGTCTGTAGAGAGATGAGAAGTACTAGTAAACAGTGGTCTATAGAGAGTTTAGAAGTACCAGTAAACAGTGGTCTGTAGAGAGATGAGAAGTACCAGTAAATAGTGGTCTATAGAGAGATGAGAAGTACTAGTAAACGGTGGTCTGTAAAGAATGAGAGATGAGAAGTACTAGTATACAGTGGTCTGTAGAGAGATGAGAAGTACCAGTAAACAGTGGTCTATAGAGAGTTTAGAAGTACCAGTAAACAGTGGTCTGTAGAGAGATGAGAAGTTCTAGTAAACAGTGGTCTGTAGAGAGATGTCTAGTTCTAGTAAACAGTGGTCTGTAGAGAGATGAGCAGTACCAGTAAACAGTGGTCTATAGAGAGTTTAGAAGTACCAGTAAACAGTGGTCTATAGAGAGATGAGAAGTACCAGTAAACAGTGATGTATAGAGAGATGAGAAATACTAGTAAACAGTGGTCTGTAGAGAGATGAGAAGTACTAGTATACAGTGGTCTGTAGAGAGATGAGAAGTACTAGTAAACAGTGGTCTGTAGAGAGATGACTAGTTCTAGTAAACAGTGGTCTGTAGAGAGATGAGAAGTACCAGTAAACAGTGGTCTATAGAGAGTTTAGAAGTACCAGTAAACAGTGGTCTGTAGAGAGATGAGAAGTACCAGGAAACAGTGGTCTATAGAGAGATGAGAAGTACTAGTAAACAGTGGTCTGTAGAGATGAGAAGTTCTAGTAAACAGTGGTCTGTAGAGAGATGACTAGTTCTAGTAAACAGTGGTCTGTAGAGAGATGAGAAGTACCAGTAAACAGTGGTCTGTAGAGAGATGAGAAGTTCTAGTATACAGTGGTCTGTAGAGAGATGAGAAGTTCTAGTATACAGTGGTCTGTAGAGAGATGAGAAGTACCAGTATACAGAGGTCTGTAGAGAGATGAGAAGTACCAGTATACAGTGGTCTGTAGAGAGATGAGAAGTACTAGTAAACAGTGGTCTGTAGAGAGATGAGAAGCTCTAGTAAACAGTGGTCTGTAGAGAGATGAGAAGTACCAGTAAACAGTGGTCTGTAGAGAGATGAAAAGTACCAGTAAACAGTGGTCTGTAGAGAGATGAGAAGTACTAGTAAACAGTGGTCTATAGAGAGATGAGAAGTACCAGTAAACAGTGGTCTGTAGAGAGATGAGAAGTACCTGTAAACAGTGGTCTGTAGAGAGATGAGAAGTACCAGTATACAGTGGTCTGTAGAGAGATGAGAAGTACCTGTAAACAGTGGTCTGTAGAGAGATGAGAAGTACCAGTATACATTGGTAAGTAGAGAGATGAGAAGTACCAGTATACAGTGGTCTGTAGAGAGATGAGAAGTTCTAGTATACAGTGGTCTGTAGAGAGATGAGAAGTACCAGTATACAGAGGTCTGTAGAGAGATGAGAAGTACCAGTATACAGTGGTCTGTAGAGAGATGAGAAGTACTAGTATACAGTGGTCTGTAGAGAGATGAGAAGTACCTGTAAACAGTGGTCTGTAGAGAGATGAGAAGTACCAGTATACAGTGGTATGTAGAGAGATGAGAAGTACCAGTAAACAGTGGTCTGTAGAGAGATGAGAAGTACCAGTATACAGTGGTCTGTAGAGAGATGAGAAGTACCAGTATACAGTGGTCTGTAGATAGATGAGAAGTTCTAGTATACAGTGGTCTGTAGAGAGATGAGAAGTACCAGTATACAGTGGTCTGTAGAGAGATGAGAATTACCAGTATACAGTGGTCTGTAGAGAGATGAGAAGTACCAGTATACAGTGGTCTGTAGAGAGATGAGAAGTACTAGTATACAGTGGTCTGTAGAGAGCAAGAGTTGATAAGTATTAGTATACAGTATACATGGCGAGTAAAAGTTAAGAAGGTTCAGATCCCAGCTGTTGAATTGAGAGACCAGAGGATAGCCAGACTCATTGTTCATTGTCAGGGTCAGGTCTGAAGTATAAAATAAGTGCATTAATAATATTTCAATTTATTCTGTCAAAATTTTGTATTTATCAACTTACCAAATTGCCACTGAATTGTTACAGTTGTATTAATGAGATGATGAAATAAAATGCCATGAATGGATATTTTTAGAAATTCATAATGTTTTATTTCTACAGGGTGTCGTCTTACAGCATTGCAGATGAGTAAAGATACGCAGACAGTACTTGATTGTATTCCGCAAACAATTCTGAAAAAGTGTCGTCTCATCATCCGGAACCTCTCCTTCAAGGCAAGATAACATGTGCATCTTGTACTATCCTACAAGACAAGTTTGAAGTCTTGTACATGTATTTTCGAAACTGTCTGAAATATGAAGTAATTTTTTCTTCTTGTTTTACCTCACAGCAAGATTGTTGCACTTATATGGTGACGGCATCTGCCTGTTGAAATGCATGGAAATAAGGACGTAATATGTGCAATGGATCCACCAAAGCAGTGAGGGATCTTTACATGCCACGTCTATTGTGACATAGGAGCTCAGATTTCTCATCAGAAGGGCGAGACTCCGAGTGACAGATTGGTTCTCAGGACCATGCTGTCACAAGCCAAACGTATAACAGACTAAGCTTTCCCAGCTCACTTTATCTCACAACAAAGTAAACATTTGTAGTTGATTGTATAAAGGGGGGGGGAGGAACACCATGCCTATCTGTATGTCCTACACAGTATCTCCATAATCCTTTGATGTATTTTGACATAAGAAAGATGAAAATATAATCATATGCAAATGTTATTAAAGGGTAAAATATTTATTTAGCAAATGGTAAAGGCTCAGTTGTGATTCTCCAATACTTGTCCTATCTTTCTGTATAATATGCTTTCATTTAATCAGGCATCTTTGTAGCAGGGGCTAGTGCTCTGTGAAGACCATTGTAGTTGAGATGATAATGTACATCTAATTACCATTTTATTCATGATTGTTTAGTGCAAAGAAGAAAACCTTCGAGCAGCGTTTGAGAAATTTGGTCTGGTAACTGAGGTGAAAATACCAGTAAAACAAGGTGTTTATTTTAATGTTCTTGATGAATATTCCTTCAAGATTATGATTAATCAATGGCTAAAAAATCGCAATATTAAATTTACTCGAATATAATACGCACCCGAGTATAATACGCACCCCCTAAAAATGACCTCGAAAATCATGAAAAAATGTCTAACTCCTTGTATAACACGTAGGAGGAAAATCTAAAACAAGATGTCAATTTCATGTTGAAACAGCAAGGCCACAAGCTGAATTTGCTTTGCCGTATACCTTTTACAGTGTAATCACGTAACATGTATTATTATCAAAAGCAGCACAAAACGACCAGTCTTTATTCATCATGTGATATCAATGCTTCTCTCTTTCATTTCATTTACAATCAAACTCGCATAGACTTCAAATGTTTTAACTAGTACCCTTGTCCCAAACGATCACTTCATTGGTCGGAATTGCATAGCAATTCCAGACCCTAATCGTTTCAATATGCTGTGGTGAACGCATGGAACCTACTCGTGTATAAATAGTGCGTCGATATTTAGAAAAAGCGTGATAAGATTTACTTTTAGTACTTATAGTTCATATTGTATGAGTCAATACAAGATAAGTTTGATCAGATGAGAAAATAGATGTGCCGTTATTCCATCGATTTAGACGAGTTATATTCATGCGCTGGAGGACATGCAGTCTTTCCGAATACTCGACGGAAAGTCCCGAAAAAGTATGATTGACATTATTGTGTAGCTGTGCCGTAATTTAAGAGGTACACTACTAGTCCGTACTAGTATCCGTTGTATTATAATTAATAAAACTTGAGAATATCGCTTCTTTTTATAGCAGTGGAATTCAAAGTACTCTACAATCTTCTCGTCACAACGATAAACAAACGTATTGGTAGTTGTTGATGTGTAATGCTACTAAAAATAGCCGGTTATTCATAGATGAACAAGTGTAGACGTGGTTTTCCCCAAATGTACATGTACAGCGGGAGACTGTCCAGACTGCTAATTTCACACTACTGTCAAGATCTAAAGTGATAAGAGAGAATGAGATAACTATATAGTACGAGACGGAGACGTACAGGGGTGTACAGGGGCGGAGCCGTTGTTTATATGAAAACGAGCACCTGTGCGCAGACCGTGTTTTTGTCAATACTGATCCTAAACATTACACGCTTGGTGTGTGATTTTTTGGTGGATCACGACTTTATTACCTTTGATTTACTTGACCATGCAATTCCGACAGTGAGGACTTTCAAGTCCTTTCATTTTTTTCTCTATCGTTAGAATGAACGTGCATGTCTACTATACTACGTGAAGTTTACACGGAGATTGCAAATGTTTGTTAAGAATGAATGAATGAGTGTTTTCCAAACTGTCGATGCTCGTGCCGTTACGGTCAAGTGGTTTCACCTGTTGCGTATAAACTATCGATTAACTAATTAAGGTTAAATCATTATATCACCCTTACAATCTGCTAATTCTGCTATTCTATCATGTTCATTGAATGGCAAACTCTAGACATTACCTCTGTTATGGCCTGTGGCATTTACTACGGAAGCAGATAGTATACAGACAATAGATATATCTCGCGCCTCGTGGGTTTGATTGCGGCGTTAGATACTTTAACGGACCCCTGTAATCTGCCACTGAAGCTTAAAAGTGTTGGAAAAAATTTCCAGATTACTAACCCTATATATAATACGCAGTGAGAAAATGAGGGGTCAGATTGGCGGAAAAAAGTGCGTATTATATTCGAGTAAATACGGTTTGCCTATACATGCAATGAAGTTACTTATTCTGTGTAAATTTTGCATTCAATCATAATGAAAGCCAAACCTCTTTAGCGTGTATTTGTGATGGGATGCAGATCTGAATTGAAGGTTGAATAGTTAATCTTCGTTAGATCTTTTTCTGTGGATATTTGATTCTGCTATTGCTCTAGTTCCTTTTCAAATTTTGAAATTACGAAATATTTAGTATAAAGCCTAATACACGTATGTGCTTTTTGAATTAGTAAACTACTACACAGACTCGTCACAGTAATAAAATGAAATCACTCTTGTACATTCATTTTTATTTAATCTTGACAGATGGCAAGATGAGAGGTTTTGGCTTTGTACAGTTTACTAACGTCAAGGATGCTAGTAAAGCCATCACTGGGATGAACACTAAATTTATTCTAGGTAAGGTGTATGAGGCAATTTGTGTGTGGCACATAGGTATTTTTATTAGCAATCTTTACTAGTGAAATGAGGAACAGTTTTAATGGGGAAGTAGTTACTTTTATTGAGCAGTTACTATGCAGCTGTTCACGAAATGATGCACGAGTGAATAAAAGGTGCTTGTATATGACATTATAACCCCTTACAAGTGACATATGTGAGAAGAGGGAATGATGCTTACGTTCATTCATGTATATAACAGAAAAGTCATCCAAAGCAATGTTTCCATATTTTCACACGACAGAAACCATAAGATACTTATGAATTTTAAATTAAAAACAGGTTTTCGCTGTAATTGCATCTTCTCTCATAAATTTCTGTCCTGATATTAGTACACTAGTAAAGTCGTTATTTCAGAGAGACCTGTAGCTGTCGACTGGGCCATAGCGAAGGATAAATATGTGTCATCAATGCAAAAAGAAAGTGCTGAACAAAAACAAGAGGAATCAGACGGTGACAGTGGTTCCGATGAAGGGTCATTCAGTGCAGGAAGTGACGTATCAGATAAGCCAAATGAAACAATAAAGAAGAAAAAAGCTGTAACTAAAGAATCAGACACAGGTTTGTTAGATATATACTAAGCTGCAGAATGTCATCAAAGTTGGGGACCACAGTCATGTGGTACAAACAACAAATCTTAGTACATGAATTTCTGGACCACAATCATGTGTTGTGGCAGTGGTACAGGCAACAAATCTTAGTACATGAATTTCTGGACCACAATCATGTGTTGTGGCAGTGGTACAAACAACAAATCTTAGTACATGAATTTCTGGACCACAATCATGTGTTGTGGCAGTGGTACAGACAACAAATCTTAGTACATGAATTTCTGGACCACAATCATGTGTTGTGGCAGTGGTACAGGCAACAAATCTTAGTACATGAATTTCTGGACCACAATCATGTGTTGTGGCAGTGGTACAGGCAACAAATCTTAGTACATGAATTTCTGGACCACAATCATGTGTTGTGGCAGTGGTACAGACAACAAATCTTAGTACATGAATTTCTGGACCACAATCATGTGTTGTGGCAGTGGTACAGACAACAAATCTTAGTACATGAATTTCTGGACCACAATCATGTGTTGTGGCAGTGGTACAGACAACAAATCTTAGTACATGAATTTCTGGACCACAATCATGTGTTGTGGCAGTGGTACAGACAACAAATCTTAGTACATGAATTTCTGGACCACAATCATGTGTTGTGGCAGTGGTACAGGCAACAAATCTTAGTACATGAATTTCTGGACCACAATCATGTGTTGTGGCAGTGGTACAGACAACAAATCTTAGTACATGAATTTCTGAACCACAGTCATGTGTTGTGGCAGTGGTACAGGCAACAAATCTTAGTACATGAATTTCTGGACCACAATCATGTGTTGTGGCAGTGGTACAGGCAACAAATCTTAGTACATGAATTTCTGGACCACAATCATGTGTTGTGGCAGTGGTACAGGCAACAAATCTTAGTACATGAATTTCTGGACCACAATCATGTGTTGTGGCAGTGGTACAGGCAACAAATCTTAGTACATGAATTTCTGGACCACAATCATGTGTTGTGGCAGTGGTACAGACAACAAATCTTAGTACATGAATTTCTGAACCACAATCATGTATTGTGGCAGTGGTACAGGCAACAAATCTTAGTACATGAATTTCTGGACCACAATCATGTGTTGTGGCAGTGGTACAGACAACAAATCTTAGTACATGAATTTCTGGACCACAATCATGTGTTGTGGCAGTGGTACAGGCAACAAATCTTAGTACATGAATTTCTGGACCACAATCATGTGTTGTGGCAGTGGTACAGACAACAAATCTTAGTACATGAATTTCTGGACCACAATCATGTGTTGTGGCAGTGGTACAGACAACAAATCTTAGTACATGAATTTCTGGACCACAATCATGTGTTGTGGCAGTGGTACAGACAACAAATCTTAGTACATGAATTTCTGGACCACAATCATGTGTTGTGGCAGTGGTACAGGCAACAAAGCTAAGTACCAAGGAGTTGGTTTTAACAATGGATACTTGTAAAATTTGGAGAAATAATTTAAATTTTACATAAAAATGTGTAGCAGTTTATTTCATGTACCGCCATTAACCTGTTCTTTTTCTTAATTTTACTTGTGTGAGTTTTTCGAGTTCGACATCTCCCTAATTTTTTTTTGATAATTCTAACACTTTGTCACATTATCTTTTACATTTGGTAGTGGTAATAGCAACAAACGTGAGATATTCTGAGATTTCTGAGTTTGTACCATACAGGGATGTTGAGACACATGTTGATTTAACAAGAAGCTGTGACAAATGTAAATTCCAAAGTGCTTAATCACTCACTCATATATTTTCTATGTTCTTGGACTATCAATAGTTTTCGAATGTACGAAATTTATTTGGAGTTACTTCCCTTCCACCATTTTGGTGGTGAAGCTGAAGTATTTGCCTCATAATCATACCAAATTTATTGAATGTTTTTGAGAAAGTTGTTTATATTTTCACTCCTCTGAAAACATTTTAATATTGTGAAATGGCTTTATTATTGCATAATGATTCAAGAAGCGTCCTTCATCAGGAGAAATTCCTTACATAATTAATGGTTAATTGATGGCCACCTTTTCGGCCATATACCGCCAAGATGGCAGAAAAGGGAAGTAATTCCAGTTAGATTTTATACCATTGAAAACTATTTATTGCATATTATTTAAGTAAGGTGAATTCAAACAAACACAAATTTTTACGTCACAATCTTGGAATTGATTTGTGATTTTCCATTACTTTTGAAGGTAAATGATTAAAACTTATGATGACTTCATAAATGGTACCATTAAATGATCAGTGTGTCATCATGATATGTCATATTTTCTAAATACATTTTACAAATATCAGCATCTAAGGCTTAAAAGACAATGACATCATGATTAACCATAATCTTCATTATTTCAAGCAGTGTTATTTTAAAATTTAAACCTTCCAAAGTATATACTGTATGGTGAATACAGGAGTTTGTCGGGCAAAAAAGATGAGGATGTGTGTGTTTGGTAGAGGATCTGTAAAAATGGGAGGAGAGGGTAATGACATCATAGAAGTGACATGCCTTAAAAATTTTACTTGGGAGAACACTGAGGTATTTTCTGCAACTTTACCATTTTTTACCAGATTGCAAAGCAAGTCTGGTTTATAAATTGGCAAAGTCAGTCCGTCTGACTGTCTGTCCTTCAGGCATCAACAATTTGCATTTAGGTTGGTTTCTTGAATACCATTAATGATACTTAAGTCAAACTTGGTGGGTTAGTAGACATTGATGAAGTCTTTCTGACTAATGCAAAATTTGGTGACCTCGACCTTGATTTTACAGTCTCATTTTGTGTTTAGCTTGATCTCTTGAGTTTCATTAATGATACCAACTTCAAACTTGATCAGTTGGTAGACATTGACGACTTCTTCTCAACTGACACAAAATTTGGTGACCTTGACCTCAGTTGTATGCTTCATTGAACACAGTCTGATTTTACATTTACTTTGATTTTTTGTATACCATTAATTATACCAAATTCACACTTCTGGAAACATTTTCAAACTTAAAGAGACATGTTTCTGGATAAGATTCTACAGGTAGGCTAATGTTACATGTATACTTTGCAATCCAGTCATACCGTCTTGACGGTTTCTTGTCTGTATTTGACTTGTAAGATATGAACACATTAATATTATGTTTCTCAGAAAGTGAGGATGAAGATGAAGAAAAAGATGATGATGAAACATCTGATGAAGGTTTTGATGAGAGTGAAGATGACATGAAAGATGCCATATCTGATTCAGAGGAGGAGGAGGATAAAATAAAAAAGACTAAAAAGAAGAAAGGTACTATTACTCAGAAACTCGAAACTTAATAAGTCTTTTGTATGAATAATCTCATAATTAAACTTTGATTTTTTTTTTATCTATTGTTGAATGGTGTTTTCTTTGAGGTATGTAATATATTTGATTTACAATATATATATATATATATATGTATATGAGGTATTTTAAAGAAAGGAAATCGAAATAATAATCAGGTTTTCATAATGCAAAAATGTACTCTTTGCAAGGGTCTGATTTACTGTCAACAAAACCTTGTTTATAGCATTTGTAAGCCACGCATTTTGTTTCTAGTGTGTGGTAATACTGTTTTCATTCATTGTAATCTTTTTTTAGCAATAACTATTAGACCCTATGTAGCTTAATATTTTACCCATGGTGTGAAGGTTACCATAATGCTAATAGTATTTCATAATTAAAATTCAAGACACATGTGTACTTATGCTTTACATGACATTCATTATAAATTGTGTGACATACTATAAACCCAGCAGGAAACTGATTGAAGAGTAATCCTGTTTCATAAAGAATAGTGGTAGAAATGCACTTTGTTTGCCCCCTGCAAATGAGGTTGGGGGTGGGAGGTTATTGGAATCACCTTGTCCATCTGTCTGTCTGTCTGTCCAGAAAACCTTAACCTTGGCCATAACTTTTGATTCAAATGAGATGGTATCTTCATACTACACATATGTACTCCTTGTGGCAAGACCTGTATGTCAGTACCAAACTTTATGATCTCATGACCTTGATGTTTGACCTACTTTTGAAAAACTTTAACTGTAACCATATAAGTTTTGAATGAAAAGAGATAGGGCCTTCATACTACACACTTGTATTCCTTGTGGCAACACCTGTCTATCAGTACAAAAAATTTTGAACTCGTGACCTTTACCTTGGTCTTTGTCCTACTTTGAATTTTGTTGCCATGGATAGTATTTTTCCGGGTTTTGGTTAAGCCTACTGGTAATATCTTATAAAAAAAAGCAAGTACAATGCATTTTTATATCCTTTGATGTTTGATATGGTGTGTTTAATATCTCTTTACCAGTCTCAGGGATAATAAAATACACATTTCATTTTATAAAATATGGTGTGAATAAAACTTTATCTAAGATTCTGTATTTCCTTTCTCCTTTATTAATTCCAGGCAGCAAACAACTAGTGAACAGGAAAAGTGATGTAGACCAAGGGAAAACTTTATTTATAAGGTACATGAATTTTATCTTGGGGTACCATGGAGCAAAATTAATATTAGCAACTATTACAGATGGTAACCAAAGTCTTGTAATATTAGTAATATTAGCAACTGTTACAGATGGTAACCAAAGTCTTGTAATATTAGTAATATTAGCAACTATTACAGATGGTAACCAAAGTCTTGTAATATTAGTAATATTAGCAACTATTACAGATGGTAACCAGTCTTGTAATATTAGTAATATTAGCAACTGTTACAGATGGTAACCAAAGTCTTGTAATATTAGTAATATTAGCAACTGTTACAGATGGTAACCAAAGTCTTGTAATATTAGTAATATTAGCAACTATTACAGATGGTAACCAAAGTCTTGTAATATTAGTAATATTAGCAACTGTTACAGATGATCACCAAACATTCTTGTAAAATTTGTCCCCAAAAATAAAACCGATGTTCTGTCTTTCAGATGAGACAATAAAAATCGAGGTCCTGTGTCACGGTAGGCGTGGCACGTAAAAGATCCCTCACTGCTTCAGGTGGGTCCGTTGCAAAGGTTTAAATTTGTATGCAATGCATCAGGCAGATGCCATCACCATATACGTGAAATAATCATGGAGTGACGTAAAACAATAATCAATCAATCCACTAAAATATTTTTTCAACAGAACTGTCTAGACGTATTACTGGTTTGATTTCTGTGTAAATGAATATTTAACATCATGGTCTCACTGGCCAAGTGAACTGAGGAGCTGAAGCTGGTAGACTTCTGGTCCTTCCACTAAACGATTAGGTGACCTTGTGTGTTCCAGCTCTCGGATCATTCTAGATCAATTCCTCATTCACTCTAGATCAAGTTTTTGTTAATAAAGGAACACATTTGTTCCTAAATTTATTTAATTAATTCAATACTGGCAACACAAATATCTGAATTAAGATGTTTTTTTGTTAAATTCTGCATTAAAAAGTGTTGATATCAAGTGAAAATTACATTTATTTGGTACATTGTATCTAAAAACCACAATTTGGCTATGGACACTTTTTTCTTGTATCAAGTTAAGTAACCGGTACATCATATGTCAGCTGATCTGGATCAAGTTAAGTAACCTGTATATCATATGTCAGCTGATCTGGATCAAGTTAAGTAACCTGTACATCATATGTCAGCTGATCTGGATCAAGTTAAGTAACCGGTACATCATATGTCAGCTGATCTGGATCAAATTCAGTAACCTGTACATCATATGGCAGCTGATCTGGATCAAGTTAAGTAACCGGTACATCATATGTCAGCTGATCTGGATCAAGTTAAGTAACCGGTACATCATATGGCAGCTGATCTGGATCAAGTTAAGTAACCGGTACATCATATGTCAGCTGATCTGGATCAAGTTAAGTAACCGGTACATCATATGGCAGCTGATCTGGATCAAGTTAAGTAACCTGTACATCATATGTCAGCTGATCTGGATCAAGTTAAGTAACCGGTGCATCATATGTCAGCTGATCTGGATCAAGTTAAGTAACCGGTACATCATATGTCAGCTGATCTGGATCAAGTTAAGTAACCGGTACATCATATGTCAGCTGATCTGAATCAAGTTAAGTAACCGGTACATCATATGTCAGCTGATCTGAATCAGTTCTATGATTCTGCACATTCCATTAGCAGAATCGTCTGGATCAATTGGAATGGCTTGAATAATGCAGTACATACATGGTCCTTAAACAGTAATAGACCTACTTTGGACTCAATATAAAGTAACTCAGTTTATAAAAAAACCAAGCACACAATTATATGTAAAGTACAAAATACTTACCCTGTTAAACATGGATCTTTATTTGTTTATACCTTTTCTATGCCCTGGTCAAAGTCACATAAGAGCATGGGGCACTTACGTCATTTTTCTGTTTAGATCTTGTCTGCTAGTACTTTGTTAGCGACAAAAAAGACATCTACTTTAAAAAATGCCTTTCGTTATCTTTTTTTGATAAACTTTTATTCCTTGTTGTCTTCATAGATACTTGTTACTTTTGTAGAAATATTTCTTATGACACAAGTGAGGAAAGCTTGATGGAGAAGTTTGCACAGTTTGGTAAAGTAAATTACTGTAAGATTGTGATGGATCCAATGACAGAGCACTCCAGGGGTGAGTGTTGGTGTGGGTTTGGGATTTACACTCTCAACAAATGTAGGTTTTAAATGGTGAAAACCAGATGACCCCCTGAGATATCTCTTTGCCAGTTATTTATTTATTCTTAAACAAATTATGATATTGCTTCATTCACCTCATTTTGTCCACTATGTGGTCTTGTTAAACATGTGGGATTTAGATTATGGTCATTGATACTGGTCTTTTTACTTCTGTATCCTTTTCTCATTCATGAGTGTAGCAACATTGATGAAAGTTTTCTGTTGTGATTTCATGACAGCTGGTAAAAAGCAGTTTGAAAAACAAATGTCACATAATAATCCAGTATGGTAACCTGTATTGTTCCCTGTATAAGAAATTTTAATTTCTGATGTGGCCAATATTGTTACCAATATAAACAAATGTTGTCACTTATTTTGTGAACTGTAAGTGCTTGCTTAAACACATTTGATATTAACTGTATACACAAACTATACACTTGCATTGTTATCGATAAATACAGGTGTAATCTTTTAGATTGTTAATTGTAGGTACAGCATTTATTCAGTATAGAGACAAGGAATCTGCAGAGAAATGTATCCAGAGGTCGAATGATAGCTCAAAGGTCTGTAATAAACATGTTACTTTTCAAGTTAATCAGAATGATCCTGGGTAAAGACACGTGTAATTTCTGCATATTCATACAGTCTTCTTTCTTTTTACACCTCATGATCTCTTTGTGTTAAGAAAAATGCAGTTTGTCGAATTTCACACTTCTTTGGACTGAAAAAGTTTTATTTAAATATTTGTGTATTTGCATCAATTTCTCTCACATTATCCCTCAATTTTTAGCTTCAGACAGACAGTATGCTCAGGATCTGATTGTTCTATTCATTTTACTGTGTATTCTATCACCAGAATGGAGGTATAGTCATAGATCATAGAAGATTGAATGTTACAATAGCAGTCGACAGAAATCAAGCTGCGGAATTAAAAAAGAAAGAGAAAGAGAAGAAGGAGAAGGTTGATAAAAGAAATCTTCATTTAGTCAGAGAAGGCAGTATGTATCCTATAACTCAAAATGTAATAGATAACTTATTTTGTATGTGTTAAAACTCCTGGTGAAAAGACACTCAATACATTGACATTTCTGAAAAAAAATATTCCATTCATCTGTAAACAGATTTATGTACCTAAGACCTTGTAAAAGTAATTCTATATTTCTCAGATAATTGGGTCTTTAAAAAAGTGGCAAGGTAGGTAGGGTATTTATTTTTTGTATTTTTTCCCCAAACAGTAAAGCTGGTTCGGCTGAAATAAATGAAATCTTTCTCTCGGCATAGCAAATTTTGATATGCAGCTCTGAATTAGATGATATCATCTCAAAAGTTTTGACACTTCTTAGGCTGTCACAGTGTAAATAACCTTTTCGTTTTCAGAATTTCTTCTCTTGTTTATGAACACTTCGAATATTAAATCTTTTGTTTCCACAGGATTTGCGTGCAGTTGAATTTTCTTATCTTTGTTGGACAACACATGTCATTTATTAATTGAGCAATTGATGTATCTTTACAAATGGAATTATCCATTGCACGACTGTTTCGTTCCTTAAAGTTAACTTTAATGCTTAGAAGAAATCCAAAATCCATCTTTCTCCTTCCGCCACCCCCCCCTCCCGGTTGCCATTTGTATTGTTATTATGGAATACTTTCAAGTAAGGTCATAAAGACGTTTTTTGGTAACAGCATTACATTAAGCATTTTATTAACACTGACAAAGTACTTTCTCTTTCTCCTAGAGGAAAAACATGTTCTATAAATAGATATTTTATATTTAACAATAGATCAAAATGGAGACAAGGCGGCTATTTTTTCTAAAGTTGCAATAAATGCGACTTGTCGGCGGCAAATTTGAGCGTGCGGTGGTGTCTGAGAAATAGAGAATTAATTTTACATGACCTAATGTTTTTTATACCCCCTGCTACGAAGTAGAAGGGGGTATACTGGAATCACCCTGTCCATCCGTCTGTCTGTCTGGATCATTGGTTTTCTGGACTCTTTTCTCGCATGCTTTGACATACTGAACTGAAACTTGGTATACAGCTTCGATGTGATGATCTACAGACTGAGTTTTAACTTTCGTTTAAATTTCTTGTGACAAGACCCTTCAATAAGCACCAAATGTTCAGCTTCCTATCAAGCTATGTTGACTACTCTTCTTTACCGATTTTTTAAAAGGGATGAAATATTGCATGTTTCAACTTTGTTGCTACGGGGGTATTTGTCCCATTAGAACAGCTCTAGTTTTTTCTATCAATATATTTTGTATTTTTTTAAATTTGCAAAGTTTTTTCCTTTTTGAAAAATATAATGTATGCCAATTAAAGATTGAAGGCATTCTTACCTCTGTCAAACTTGGATTTGATTCCATAAAGAGCAGGTGAGAAGGCTAGTCATCAACTGAAGGCCACAGATTTCCTTCTACTCTTAAACACTGACTACCACTTTATAATGGAAATAATCCTGATGTGGCCTTGGTACATGAAAAAATGATAATATAATCTTAGTATGTGATATAAAGAAGCTGTGTTTGTCTTTTCATTTAATTTCATTGACAATTTGTTTTTTCTGTAACGTTAATGACTTCAGTTTTGTATGTTTTTCTGTAACATTAATGACTTCAGTTTAGTTTTTCTGTTGTAGTGATAAGACCAGGGACACAGGCAGCACAAGCACTTGACAAAGCAGACTTGGCAAGGCGATCCAAAGTAAGTCTTATATTGATTTATACCATAGAATTATTCATTTTTAGCTTACCAGGATGAAAGTCTGGAGAGCTATTGTCATACCCCTGGTGTCAGTGTCATTGGCAGCATCCATAGTCAGAAACTTTAATCTTGGTCATAACTTGTGAACAACAAGAGATAGGACATCTATACTTTACATGTGTATTCCTTGTGACAAGACCTTTCACTGGGTACCAAAATTTTCGACTTTGTGACCTTGACCTTGAAGTTTCACCTACTTACAAAACACTTTTGCTATTTAAATTTGGTTGCCATAGGCAAGCTCTGTTGTCCTCTGACAGTTTGTTGATAAGAGGATGTAATGTACCTAGACCTTAGCTTTCCTTTAATTTTCAGAGATAAGATTATTACCAGACCACCATTTGGAGTCATATTCATGAATATATTTACATTGTATTGAATACAAACATGTAATATGACACCATGCTACTAAAGGCAACTATTTACCTTTAGTGTCATTACCAAGGGTTTACATTCATTGAATAAGAGGAAAAGATGGCTAAGCTATATAAAAAAGAATCTCTTACATTAAGGTTTTTAGCTCAACTTAACAAAATTGAGATGAGCTCATGTTATACCTGAGGGGGTCCATGTTCCTGTTTGTTGAGTAGTTTGGGTTACCTCAGTAATGAACAAAGTACTAATGCCAGAGTGACCAAACTTGCATCAATAGTTCATCTTAAGATACTGAGATGGACCCATGCATCAGATGCTGTATTTGTCCCAAATTCCACTTTAGAGACTTGGTTAAGACCTTTGGGGTAGCTCAATATTGAATAAATCAGTCTGTGTCCTATCTAGGCATTCTTTTAACCAATTTGAATTTGAACTGATTACATATGTTTTTCTACATTTTATAAGTAATATTTCATGCTATAAGTGCAAAATTTACTTCCTGCAATTGAAAATCAAATGCTGCCGTTGAAGTGAGCTTTGATTACCCTATGTTTTAGTTGTAGTCTCATTGATAAGGGTGCTGCACAGCAGGTTAATATTTTAGTTGCAGTCTCATTGATAAGGGTGCTGCTCAGCAGGTCAATATTTTAGTTGTAGTCTGATTGATAAGGGTGCTGCACAGCAGGTCAATATTTTAGTTGTAGTCTCATTGATAAGGGTGCTGCTCAGCAGGTCAATATTTTAGTTGTAGTCTCATTGATAAGGGTGCTGCACAGCAGTTAATATTTTAGTTGTAGTCTCATTGATAAGGGTGCTGCACAGCAGGTTAATATTTTAGTTGCAGTCTCATTGATAAGGGTGCTGCTCAGCAGGTCAATATTTTAGTTGTAGTCTGATTGATAAGGGTGCTGCACAGCAGGTCAATATTTTAGTTGTAGTCTCATTGATAAGGGTGCTGCTCAGCAGGTCAATATTTTAGTTGCAGTCTGATTGATAAGGGTGCTGCACAGCAGGTCAATATTTAAGTTGTAGTCTCATTGATAAAGGTGCTGCACAGCAGGTTAATATTTAAGTTGTAGTCTCATTGATAAGGGTGCTGCTCAGCAGGTCAATATTTTAGTTGTAGTCTCATTGATAAGGGTGCTGCTCAGCAGGTCAATATTTTAGTTGTAGTCTCATTGATACGGGTGCTGCACAGCAGGTTAATATTTTAGTTGAAGTCTCATTGATAAGGGTGCTGCTCAGCAGGTCAATATTTAAGTTGTAGTCTCATTGATAAGGGTGCTGCACAGCAGGTCAATATTTTAGTTGCAGTCTTATTGATAAGGGTGCTGCTCAGCAGGTCAATATTTTAGTTGAAGTCTCATTGATAAGGGTGCTGCACAGCAGGTCAATATTTAAGTTGTAGTCTGATTGATAAGGGTGCTACACAGCAGGTTGATATTTTAGTTGTAGTCTCATTGATAAGGGTGCTGCTCAGCAGGTCAATATTTTAGTTGTAGTCTCATTGATAAGGGTGCTGCACAGCAGGTCAATATTTTAGTTGTAGTCTCATTGAAAAGGGTGCTGCTCAGCAGGTCAATATTTTAGTTGTAGTCTCATTGATAAGGGTGCTGCACAGCAGGTTAATATTTTAGTTGTAGTCTCATTGATAAGGGTGCTGCTCAGCAGGTTAATATTTTAGTTGCAGTCTGATTGATAAAGGTGCTGCACAGCAGTTAATATTTTAGTTGTAGTCTCATTGATAAGGGTGCTGCACAGCAGGTTAATATTTTAGTTGCAGTCTCATTGATAAGGGTGCTGCTCAGCAGGTCAATATTTTAGTTGTAGTCTGATTGATAAGGGTGCTGCACAGCAGGTCAATATTTTAGTTGTAGTCTGATTGATAAGGGTGCTGCTCAGCAGGTCAATATTTTAGTTGCAGTCTCATTGATAAGGGTGCTGCACAGCAGGTCAATATTTAAGTTGTAGTCTCATTGATAAAGGTGCTGCACAGCAGGTTAATATTTAAGTTGTAGTCTCATTGATAAGGGTGCTGCTCAGCAGGTCAATATTTTAGTTGTAGTCTCATTGATAAGGGTGCTGCTCAGCAGGTCAATATTTTAGTTGTAGTCTCATTGATACGGGTGCTGCACAGCAGGTTAATATTTTAGTTGAAGTCTCATTGATAAGGGTGCTGCTCAGCAGGTCAATATTTAAGTTGTAGTCTCATTGATAAGGGTGCTGCACAGCAGGTCAATATTTTAGTTGAAGTCTCATTGATAAGGGTGCTACACAGCAGGTTAATATTTTAGTTGTAGTCTCATTGATAAGGGTGCTGCTCAGCAGGTCAATATTTTAGTTGTAGTCTCATTGATAAGGGTGCTGCACAGCAGGTCAATATTTTAGTTGTAGTCTCATTGAAAAGGGTGCTGCTCAGCAGGTCAATATTTTAGTTGTAGTCTCATTGATAAGGGTGCTGCACAGCAGGTCAATATTTTAGTTGTAGTCTGATTGATAAAGGTGCTGCACAGCAGGTTAATATTTCAGTTGTAGTCTCATTGATAAGGGTGCTACTCAGCAGGTCAATATTTTAGTTGTAGTCTCATTGATAAGGGTGCTGCACAGCAGGTTAATATTTTAGTTGTAGTCTCATTGATAAGGGTGCTGCTCAGCAGGTCAATATTTTAGTTGTAGTCTCATTGATAAGGGTGCTGCACAGCAGGTCAATATTTTAGTTGTAGTCTTATTGATAAGGGTGCTGCTCAGCAGGTCAATATTTTAGTTGTAGTCTCATTGATAAGGGTGCTGCTCAGCAGGTCAATATTTTAGTTTTAGTCTCATTGATAAGGGTGCTGCACAGCAGGTCAATATTTTAGTTGTAGTCTCATTGATAAGGGTGCTGCACAGCAGTCTAATATTTTAGTTGTAGTCTCATTGATAAGGGTGCTGCTCAGCAGGTCAATATTTTAGTTGTAGTCTCATTGATAAGGGTGCTACTCAGCAGGTCAATATTTTAGTTGTAGTCTCATTGATAAGGGTGCTGCACAGCAGGTTAATATTTTAGTTGTAGTCTCATTGATAAGGGTGCTACTCAGCAGGTCAATATTTTAGTTGTAGTCTCATTGATAAGGGTGCTGCACAGCAGGTTAATATTTTAGTTGTAGTCGTATTGATAAGGGTGCTGTGCAGCAGCTTAATATTTTAGTTGTAGTCTTATTGATAAGGGTGCTGCACAGCAGGTTAATATTTTAGTTGTAGTCTCAATGATAAGGGTGCTGCACAGCAGGTCAATATTTTAGTTGTAGTCTTATTGATAAGGGTGCTGCTCAGCAGGTCAATATTTTAGTTGTAGTCTCATTGATAAGGGTGCTGCACAGCAGGTTAATATTTTAGTTGTAGTCTCATTGATAAGGGTGCTACTCAGCATGTCAATATTTTAGTTGTAGTCTCATTGATAAGGGTGCTGCACAGCAGGTGAATATTTTAGTTGTAGTCTTTTTGATAAGGGTGCTGCACAGCAGGTTAATATTTTAGTTGTAGTCTTATTGATAAGGGTGCTGCACAGCAGGTTAATATTTTAGTTGTAGTCTCATTGATAAGGGTGCTGCACAGGCGGTTAATATTTTAGTTGTAGTGTCATTGATAAGGGTGCTGCTCAGCAGGTCAATATTTTAGTTGTAGTCTCATTGATAAGGGTGCTACACAGCAGGTCAATATTTTAGTTGTAGTCTCATTGATAAGGGTGCTGCACAGCAGGTTAATATTTTAGTTGTAGTCTTATTGATAAGGGTGCTGCACAGCATGTTAATATTTTAGTTGTAGTCTTATTGATAAGGGTGCTGCACAGCAGGTTAATATTTAAGTTGTAGTCTCATTGATAAGGGTGCTGCACAGCAGGTTAATATTTTCATGTAACAGTCAAAAGAATTCAAGCTTCAAAAAGATAAAGCAAATAGGACAATAGGTAGTGTTCATGTATAGGGGAAAAAATCCTGAAATGGATGAAAAATGAAATAAAGAACAGAAAAGTGAACACAATAACTAAGTCATAACATAACAAATAATAACAAAATAGAATAACCAAGTAATAACATAACAAATAATCAGCAATTGATTACAGCAATTGACTTAGAATTTTGTTGGTATATATCAGTTAGAGGCAGTGAAGAGACAGAAGTTAAAGAACCCTAATATTTTTGTATCGGCCACCAGACTTAGTGTTCACAATATTCCAATCAGCGTAGAGGAGAAACAGTTAAAGTCCATCTTCCTTAAAGCTGCCGGAGCAAAAGATGCTGTCATAAATGAGGTACGAATGTCTATGTGTCGGTTAGATTATCGAGTGAGGCTCATACATTTCAAGATATTGGAACCCACAGTAAAAAGAGCTTGTCCGTAGATTTGTGAAATTCTTCGAATGAATTATTTTTACTCAATGTCTTGAATACTTCACTCAGTTGGCAAAAGATTTATGTAAGAAGAACATTTATGAATAGAAAACTTTAAATTATCTATTGCTGATGAGATAAAATCTGAAGATTTTCTATGACCATGAAATTTTTTTTGCTTATAATTAATTACATTTTGGATAATGATGATCTTGATAATACATTACTAGAGGTGTATGTATTTACAGTGTCGAATCATGAGGGATATGGCTCGTGTTAACAGTGAAGGTGTCGGGAAGTCCAGAGGTTATGGCTTTGTCAACTTTGCAGAACATAAACATGCCCTTCAAGCCTTGCATGAGACAAATAACAAAGCAGATTTCTTTAGAGAAAAAAGAGTATGTATATAGATCATTATATATTTTTTTAGAAAGATATAGATCATAAATCTTACAGCATGTTATTATTATTTTCTGGAATTTTGTCATGTTGTAGGCTGATTACTGGGGTTTTTTTTAATATTTGCATTTGTACATTCTTACCCTCTTTTCAAGAGTAAAGCTTTAAACACAGTTACTGCATGTCAGAAGAGACAAATTTTTCTTTATAGAAATTGATAGTGGAGTTTTCCTTAGAAAATAAAGCAGCTTTAGAGGCAAAAGAGAAAAGATTGGAGAGATTTAAGGTAAATACACAAGTGTAGATTATAGCAGATCACAAGTGTAGATTATAGCAGATCACAAGTGTAGATTATAGCAGATCACTGTGACCTTGACCTTGGCTTTGGACCTCTTTGATAGTAAAACCTGGGCCACTTCATCGGAGCATAACTTTTGAACCATAGCACCTAGGTTTATCAAACCTTACATGTAGATGCATCATGGGATAGGGATTTGTCATGTACCAAAGCTAGGTCACTGTGAACTTGACTTTGACCTTTGAGCTCTCTGATAGTAAATAGCACCTAGGATTATTATACCCCCGCAAACAAAGTTTGGGGGCTATATTGGCATCACCCTGTTTGTACATCTGTCCTTTTGTTCACATTTGTGCGGGCCATAACTTCTTACCCTCTTGTTGGATCTGGATAATATTTTAAACAATTGTTGTACATGACCCAAGGGGTGTCATGACCTTGACACATGGTCATATCTTCAAGGTCAAGGTCACAGTACACACATAGCAAAATTTTTTGTCTGGGCCATAACTTCTTATCCTGTTATTGGATCTTGATAATATTTCACTCAATTGTTATGCATTACCCAAGGGTGTGTCATGACCTTGACAGAAGGGTATATCTTCAAGGTCAAGGTCACAGTGCATACATAGCCAAAATCCTTGTCCGGGCCTTAACTTCTTACTGCCAAGTTGGATTATTATCCGGGATAATATTTGACATAATTGTTGTCCTTGACCATAGGGTGTGTCATGACCTTGACTCAAGATCATATCTCCAAGGTCAAGGTGACAGTACACACTTGGTTGAAATCCTTTTCCGGGCCAGAACTCCTTACTGCTATGTTGGATCTGGATAACATTTCACGCAGTTATTGTACTTGACCCAAGGATGTGTCATGACCTTGACCTATGTCTTCAAGGTCAAGGTCACATTGTACACATAGCAAAAGTATTTGTCCAGGCCATAACTTATTATCCCCTTAACGGATCTGGATAATAATTCACACAATTGTTGTCCATGACCAAGGGTGTGTCATAATCTTGACTCAAGGTCATATCTTCAAGGTCAAGGTTACAGTGTACACATAGCCAAAATCCTTGTCCTGTTCATAACTTCTTACTGCCATGATATATTTGGATAATATACCACACAATTGTTGTCCATGACCCCAGTATGTGTCATGACCTTGACTCAAGGTCGTATCTCCAAAGTCAAGGTCAAAGTGCGTAGTTGTCCTTGTCCAGGTCATATCTCCTTACTGATATGTTGGATTTCACACAATTGTTGTTCATGTCCAAATGCGTGTCATAACCTCCATCGAAGGTCATATCTTCAAGGTCAAGGTCACAGTGCACACAAAGCTGAAATCCTTGTACATGCCATAGCTTTTTACTTCCAGGTTGGATCTGGATGATATTTTGCACAATTTTTGTTCATGACTCAAGGGTGTGTCATGACCTTGACTCAAGATCATATCTCCAAGGTCAAAGTAACAGTGCATGCATTTTCAAAATCCTATTACAGGTCATATATCCTTACTGCTATGTAGGGTCTGAATAATATTTTACACCATTGTTTCCATTATCCAAAGGTGTGTATCACATTGTGCAGAGCGTGTTGTCCATCTGTGTGTCTGTCCGTCTGTCTGTCCATGAAACTTGTCTTGGCCAAAACTTCTTCCTTTTACTTAGGAGGGAGATCAAATTTTATGCAATTGTTGTTCATGACCTAAGGATGTGTCATTACCTTGAACCAAGGTGATATCTACAATGTCAATGTCACAGTGCACACATAGTCATAATTATTGTCTGCACCATAACTACTTCCTGTTGCATTGTTGAAAGACTATATTTTACACAATTGTTGTCTATGACCCATGGATGTGTAATGACCTTGAACCAAGACCATATCTACATGTTCAAGGTCAGAGTGCACACAAACAAGATTATTTTCATTGATTATACCTCAAAATGCACAAGTGGGACATCCATTACACTTATACCAGTGATGTATCTTAGGATGAATTATTGATTGTTTCAACTTTGTTGCCGCGGGGATATTTGTCCTGTTAAGACAGCTCTGGTTTAAATTGTAGATCAAAAAATCTTTTATGAGAAAATATTTACTATTAAAGTGGTAAAGCAGGTTTCTCAATTTTTAACATGAAAACTATAGGCAAAACAAGAAGCACTAAAGAGAAAAAGGGAGGAGCAAGCAGAAGAAAGTCATATGAAAACTCCTGAAAAAAGAAAAAAGAAAACCAATAAGGGTGTGAAATTAACAGATAAATATATTGGTATTTCCACCCTGCCTGAGGGTGTTGATGCCAAGAAAATTCCCAAAGGCTTACCATCTCACTTGGGACCTAAGATTAGACATAAACCTAGACCTCAAGCAGAAACAAAGAAAAAGAAAAAAGGTCAGAAATCAGAATACACTCAGAACAATGCCACATTGAAAAAATCTCCAGCAGGAACTGGGAATGTTGTTATAGAGAATAGGAAAAGAAAACTACTGCACAATTTAGAGGTAATGTTTACTTGAATAAATGATGTTAGGAATCATTAAAATGTTTCTGAAACTGCAGATATTTAGATATTAAATCAAATTTTAATGTTTTTAGCTCACCTGAGCCAAAGGCTCAAGTGAGCTATTGTGATCAATCACCGTCCGTCGTCCGTCGTCCGTCGTCCGTCCGTCGTCCGTCGTCTGTCGTCCGTCGTCCGTCGTTAACTTTTCACATTTTCGACTTCTTCTCCAGAACCACTGAACAGAATTTGATGAAACTTGATAAGCATGTAGTACTCATGGTCCCCTACAAGTGTTGTTGTTTTTCGTCCGGATTCATCAACAGGTGGCGCCACCACAGGCAAAAGTAGGTCAAAGAGGGTACCCTCCTTTGACAAACTTCTTCTTCAGACCGGGGGCATACAGAGACAAACCAAATGCATAGGAATGATCTAGAGGGATGTGTGAAGAAGTGTTGTTATTTTTGGTTCCGTTCCGAAATCAAATTTTTGACGTTTTTGTACTTGGTAGTTTTAATGCAGAAAAGAGGTATTTTTTTCTTTTAGTAAACATTGATGCATTAATTTGGTTTAATTTGATCATTTTGATGGTAAGAAATACTACTGCGAAGAAAATTTTTCAATATTTTATGTTTTGGATTTTTTATGAATTTTTTAAGACTTTCAAGAAAAAGGGGGGTGGGATAATTGGTGTAAACATTTCACAGTTTGAACTTTTTCTTCGGAACCACTTGCTGGAATTCAACGAAACTTGGCATGCATCAAATACTCAAGTTACCAGACAAATGTGGTCATCTTTGTCAGGATCCATGAACAGGTGGCACCACCACAGACAAAAGTAGGTCACAGAGGGTACCCTCCTTTGACAAACTTCTTATTCAGATCGGGTGCATACAGCGACAAACCGACTGCATAGGAATGATTGAGAGGCATATGGGAAGAAGTGTTGATATTTTTGGTTCCATTCCGAAATCAAATTTTTGACGTTTTTTTCATTTTTATTTTGGACTTTGTTATTTTAATGCATTAAAGAGTTATTATTTTCTTTTAGTAAACATTGATGCATTCATTTGGTTTCATTTAATCATTTCTATGGTAAGGAATGCTGGTGCGAAGGAATTTTTTCAATATCTCGATTTTTGAATTTTTTATGAATTTTTTAAGACTTCCAAGAAAAGGGGGGGGGGACAGTTTTTCATATCTTCAACTTGGTCTACAGAACAACTTGAAGGATTGTGATAAAACTGCGTAGGATGCAAGTACTCATAGTCCTTTTCAAAGGTTTTGTTTTTTGTGCGGATCATCCAAATTGGTTAACAGATAATGCCACCATGTCTAAAAGTAGGTCTCACAATGGTACATATACCACTTGGTAATTGAAATATGGAGAGTAGCGGTTCAAATCCAGCTGTGGTCAAAAAATTTTTTTTTTTTTTTTACACATCTAAATAAGTTTTTAGATGTTTCTCAACACTCAACATATGAAATTAGGAATTTTACGTTTAAGACTTCCAAAAAAAAAACATTTTCAACTTTTTCTACAAAACTGTTTGAAGGATTTTAATAAATCTTGGTAGAAATAAGTCACTTATGATCCTCACCTCCAAAATCTTTTTCGACATTTCTTTGGACTTGGATTCAATGCAGAAAAAAGTGTCATATTTCCTAGTTAATTGATAATGATGATTTAGACTTCTAAATGAGGGTGTATAGGAACGATTCAATCACATTTTTCACTTCTGCTGTTATACCACATGAAAGATTTTAATGAAACATGGAATACATGAAGTACTAAAAGTCCTCTATCAATTTGGTAAATTTCATCGAAATTGGTGAACAGATAATGCCACCATGTCTAAAAAGCAGTTCTCACAATAGTACATATACCACTTGGTAATTGAAATATGGAGAGTAGCGGTTCAAATCCAGCTGTGGTCAAATTTTTTTTTTCATTTCTTTACACATCTAAATAAGTTTTTAGATGTTTCTCAACATATGAAATTAGGCAATTTTAAGTTAGATCTGGACAATATTTGAAACAATTGTTGTTCATTTTATTTGAAATAAAATTTGACATATTTTCAACATCTGTTTTGACTTAGTCACATTAATGCAAAAATAAATGAATTCTTCCTTCATGCATGACTGATTATCTAGGTACTCAGGTGAGCGATATAGGCCCACTTGGGCCTCTTGTTAATATTAATCATTGGATTTTTAGCTTGCCCAGAGACCTATTGTCATACCCTAGCATTGTCTTTGTCGATAAACTAAAACTTTAACTTTGGTCATAACGTGTGAATAACAATGAAAGGACTTCCATACCATATATGTGTATTCCTTCTGAGGAGACCTATCATTGGGTACCAAACTTTTAAACCTTGTCACCTTCACCTTTAAGTTTGACCTATTTTTAAAAAACTTTAACCTTGGTCATAACTTGTGAACAGCAAGAGATAGCACTTCCATACTTTATATGTGTATTCTTTGTGTCAAGGCCTTTCATTTTGTACCAATACTTTTTACCTTGTTACCTTGACCTTTAAGTTGACTTACTCACAAAGAACTTTTGTTATTTAGATTTCAAGCTCTGTTGTCTCCTGACAACTCTTGCAAACGATGAAGTGATATTAGTTGCACCGAAATCTGATTGATTTCTGTATTTTCAAACTTTTCTGACCGAGTAAAATTTATATTCAGGTACACATTCAGGTGAAACATACATATAATACAAGAGTTGTTTGATCAGTTTAATCGACAAATAAAAATAATCACTCAAATTTCACTGTATATCATAGATTTGGGTCATCTGGCCCTGCAACTCAACTTCTATGCCTTCAGAAATGATCCAGCCTTATCAAGCCCAGACTGAAAAAAGGTTATTTAATATTTATATTAAATTTTGATTACAGGGTCTGGTTAACTCTAAATCGGAATTTACATACAAGTTTTCTTGACTGTTATCAACATTACATACCTTTATCAACGGTCGAGTTACATTCAAGAGATTCAAATTCCAGAGTTCTTTTTCAAAAATAATAAAATGTCAATTTTGGATGGTTTGAGATTAGCCCTCTGCACCATTACAATGTCACCTGCTGTGCTGAACATCCTTTCTGAAGGCGCAGACTTTGTAGGAATATGCACCGATCGTATAGATTAAGCTATTTTTATTTGACCTCTTAACACCGACATTTATTCTGGAATGATGCTTACTGATATGTGGGTGGCAAGATTGGTTGTTCCTTTGCTTTGACCCCTGCATCACATTCACGGTACACTGTTAGACTGTCCTGTGTTTTGTTGGTCTTTTTGTTAATTTTGAACCAAAAATGGCCCCATACGTCACTTTTAGCCTTTTGGTTTTTCACAAATTTTACTTTCACATTGTTGTCATAAACACCAAGTCTTTTAAATACCCTAAAGCGCTTGTAATGGATGCAGACTGGGCAGTTGAACAATGGAAGTGGGCAGTATATTGTGATAAGTATTTTGTATTGCTATACAATACAAATTCGTGTATTGCAATATATCGATATATTGTGACACCCCTATTATTAACAAATATTACAATCATTGGTACTTGTAGATTAGAAGTCTTGGAGTCATAGTATTTGAAATATGTATTATTGGTAAAGACAAATTATGTATTACTGAATGAAATAGAAAATACAAAATAGAATTGACAGACTCTGTACTGTAATCACGTAATGTGACTTTTATTGGACAGACTATTGTAGTATGATTCATAGCAACAAAATACTGATGTAAATGACAACTGGGGCATAATGATAATATTTTATTACCATTGTTTATCATAGGCAAAAAAATATAACAATTATGTTCATTATCGTTATATGTAATATCATTATTCATTGTAGGAAGTGGAAAATATCAAAACAATACATTATTGAAATAGACAAATATATATCATCATATATATTATCCCTTATATAATACTGTATAGATAAAGAATGGAAGTACTGTTGAGAGTGACATAATATAGCAGTACTTTTATTTAGTTTATTGTGCTTTTATTTAAAAAGATCAAGTACAATATTATTGCCATACAAGGAATTAATATATTATAATATTACTTAGATTGACAGTTAACATGCCATTTTAAGCTCATATTCTTCTGTTTCAGAAACCTAGTAAGAAAAATAAAAAAGGTGGGGGAAGACAGCAAAGTGATGACTTTGATAGACTGGTACATAAATACAAACAGACATTGCTCTCTAGCTCCAAAAAATCAAAGTCCAAGTGGTTTGATGCTTAATGCAAATTTGACCAGTAAAATTATTGTTTGTACCTAGAGATGAATTTATAAATAGAATTAGATAAAATTTATTGATTGTGTGAAATATGCAAAATTTAAAATGTCAAATAAATGTATAGGTACTTTATTCATTTCTTTGTTTTTTGTTGAAATCTAAGACAGATTGTGGAATCTTTATTGATGTGATGATAGATGTTCATGATTGATTTATTCATACTGAGATAAAATACATGTATACATTTTGTACATAGACCATGAGAAATAAATTTTTGTTTCAATGTTATACCATTGTGAGTGAGGAGACCTATGTATTGTGTGTTGGGTAGATGCTTTAATCTCTATCTGGCCATGGCATGGCAGTAGAAGAGCCATTCACAGAAAGTGCTGCCTCTAAACAATGGTCACATGTTCTGAATGATCAGGTGAAAGTCTTAGAACATCCAACATGTTTTATTAGTCCCCTCCCGGCATCACCGAAAGGGACTATAGGTTTGCACTCCATCCATCAGTCCGTCAGTCACACTCACGTTTTCCGGACTTTTTTTTCTAAACGCTTGTAGATATTCATCCAATTTATGGTGTGCGAGTAAACCACCATGAGTTACAGATCAAGTTCAAGTTTCGTTCGGTCCACTGATTTTTGACGGAATTACGGCCCTTGGAATAATAAAATTTCTTTAAAATGGCAGTTTTCCGGACTTTTTTTCTAAACACTTGTAGATATTCATCCAATTTTTGTTGTGTGAGTCTACCACCATGAGTTACAGATCAAGTTCGAGTTTCGTTTCAGTCTACTGATTTTTGATGGAATTACAAACCTTGGAATTAGAAAATTTCTTTAAAATAGCAGTTTTCCAGACTCTTTTTTTCCTTGTAGATATTCATCCAATTTTTGGTATGTGAGTAAACCACCATGAGTTACAGATCATGTTCAAGTATCGTTTCGGTCCACTGATTTTTGACGGAATTACGGCCCTTGGAATAAGAAAATTTCTTTAAAATGGCAGTTTTCCGGACTTTTTTTCTAAACACTTGTAGATATTCATCCAATTTTTGTTGTGTGAGTCTACCACCATGAGTTACAGATCAAGTTCGAGTTTTGTTACGGTCCACTGATTTTTGACGGAATTACAGCCCTTGGAATTAGAAAATTTCTTTAAAATAGCAGTTTTCCTAACTTTTCTTCTAAACGCTTGTAGATACCGGTATTCATCCAATTTTTGGTATGTGAGTATACCACCATGAGTTACAGATCAAGTTTGAGACAGTTCTAGTTTTTATCATCATCAAAGGTTGTGATCAAATACTTAACTTGCTGGCAGCCTGAAAGACAGTATGTTGTGTGTGTGTGTGTATGTGTGTGTTTTGGGGGTCTTAGTTTTCCATATGCCGGTAAGGGACTTAGTATTGCCTAAGCAATACTTTCAGAATGCTTGATAATTTTATCTTTTCAGTTTCCATTATAAATAAAACAAGTTGAGAAATAACTATGTTTAACTTCTGTTATATGACATGTTTACATGTACATTTTGTATATGCTGCAAACAAATATTTTATGTATATTATACAGTTGTATATATTTTTTATCATATTTCAAACATTACACAATTAATGTAAAGAATGAATATATATAGTCTCCAATGCTGCATACATATATACAATACATGCATCACAAACATTATCTCATGCTGGAGGAAAATATGATAACAATTTGATACATCAATTGATTTGTGATTCAGCATGTGCATAAACTTATCTTAAGTTATAATTGTAGGTTTATACTCAAACAGTGATATTCATTACATCTAGCTACCCAGGGTTTTAGTACTAAGTTATGGATATCATGTAGACCAATTTTTAGCTCACCAGGACAAAATGTTTGGAGAGCTATTGTCATACCCCTGTTTAACCTGAGCTATATCTTTTGAACCAATATTGTTAGAGCTTTGATACCTCTCATATAGGTTCCTCATGACAAGAGTTTTCATTTGATACCTTGACTTTTGATCTTGTGACCTTGACCTTGAACTTGACGTTCTTTTAAAAAACTTTAAACTGGGCTGTATCTTTGGAACCAATAAGGGTAAGGCTTTGATACTTATCACATAGGTTCCTCATGACAAGCACTTTCTTTGATACCATGATTTTTGACCTTGTGATCTTAACATTTGATTGACCTACTTTTTAAAAACTGTAACCATGGTTTATCTTTTAAACCAATAGGGATAGGGCTTTGATAAGTCACACATAGGTCCCTCATGTCAAGAGCTTTAATTAGACAACTACTGTTCAAAAATGTTAACATGGGTTTTATCGTTTGAACCAGAAAGGGTAGGACTTTTATACTTCATGCATAGGTCCCTATTTCAAAAGCTTTTATTTGATACCATGACTTTTGACCTCGTAACTTTGAACTTGGAATTTGACCTACTTTACAAAAACTTCTGTCTGGACTTTTCCTTTTGAAATTGTAGGGACAGATTTCACATGTAGATTTATTATGACCAGAGGTTTCGTCTGGTTAACATCTGACCTGAATTATGAAAACATTGAATATACACGATTTCCTTCTGACAATGACCCACAGGTAAGCAATGTTGTCATCAACAAGACTTGTTACTAGGTATAAATCTTATCCTAGGTAGCCAATGGTGTTGTATCTCTTGTGTTTCTTACAGACGATTGTAAATATCATGCTGTCATGTCACTTGAGTCTAATTCTATGATGTTGAATACATGTATTAAGATACCATGCTTTCATACTTAATTTCACTAATTTCACTGTATTCTTGCCTTATTTGTTTCTGGTGAATATATCGAAGAATTCGTTCCTTGTTAGAATTGACCAGCGACACAACAATGACTAGAGCGATGAGAAGCACACAGACGACAATTGCGGTAATGACGTAAGGATTAAATCCATGACACTCGGAGTATAAAGGCTTGAATTTCAGTAGATTCTTTCCTTTATAATATTTTGGCCCGTCACAAACGTACGTGGAGAATTCCTTATGCCTATGTAACATTATTCCCATGTGACTTTTAATGTACATTCGGAAATCTGCTAATTCGCATGTGCAATTAAATGGATTTTCAGAGAGATCTAAGCTTCTCTTAATATTCTTTGGGAGATATTCTGGCTTGACTATACGTAGTCTGTTGTTGTGTAGGTAAAGAGTTTTTAAATCATGAACATCTAGGAAAGTGGTAGATATATCACTGATCGTATTGTAGCTAAGATCAATACTGGTCAAGTGGTCAAGATGACTGAACACGTTACCTATACTGCCATTCAGACCGGTGTCGGACAGGTCCAGGTTTGTAACGTTATTTAAGGGCAGCAACAGTTTGTGTAAATCCACAGATGCTAAACTGGTACCGCTCATATTAAGGTATTTTAGATCTGTCAGTCCATCAAAGGCATTGGGTGGCACGCCGGTCAGAAAGGTGTTGTTGGTCATCCATAACCTATGTAATTTGGTCATGTTCAAACGAGGAAATATTTGTATATCACGAACGTGTTGTAGTTTTAATAAATGTAATTGCTTCAATCCCGAAAATATTTCGCTGTCATTTAAATTCAGGGGATTGCCGAGCAAATAGAGTTGTTTTAGGTGGGACACATACGAGTTGTTTTGGAGTTTTAGAACTGATACATCTTTCACATTGTTATAGCTAATGTTTAGACTCTCAATACGGCATTTTGGTACCACAGAATACCTCAGGAAGTCTAAACTAGACAACTCATTCCTTTCCAAGTTGACTTGGTACAATTTTTTGAATTTTACAAAGGCGTTTTTATGTATTGTTTCAATTTTGCAGCGAACCAAACACAACTCATTGAGTGAATTCTTTTCCAATGATGCAAACGTGGAAGCAGTGATTTCTTTAAGAGGATTATCGATCAAACACAATGTTTGTAATTGTTTGAATCCCAAGAAAGTATCATTTGACACTGAGGAAATGTTACAGTGAACCATTGTGATATTTGTAACATTTCTGCTTTCTAAATGTTGAAATGTACTTCCCGAAATGGTTGGCATATCACTATCGCGAACAAAAACCTTTGAAATTTGGACGCGACAGTTTGGTTTTGGAATAACCTTTGTTATATTTGTGCACCGAAATGTGCTCTTGTGGCATTTACATGTAGTAGCCATGGTATTAACAGTTACTGCTTGAATCAAGAAGATTGATATTACACCTGGAAAATAAATTCCTATTACATTGAAGTCATGTTAAAAATCATACGACTTTGGTGTAATTAGGGAAAACATATGCGGATCTAGAAATATAAGGGTGAGAGGGGTGGTGGACTAATAGAATCTACCGCTATTGTCTGGTGGTGACAGAGAAATCAACCAACCCGAGTGTCAAATTAGCTTAGTCTATACCGAGGCATTGACTATGCTAATTTGACAAGAGGGTTAATTGATTTCTCTGTCACCAACGGACAATAGCGGTAGATTATTTTTCTCCCATTCAATAATTTGCCCCGAAATTTGTCATTTCCCCTTCCATTTTGTTAGAAAATGAACAAAAATTAGGTTGTTTGACGTTGATGTATGTCGTGTTTGCTTATGACGTCATGATAACATTGAGCGCGAAATAGGTCGTGTAGCTTATCTTCCACCACCCCACCCCCCTGTGGGAGACAGGCTGATCATTTTGCAGTAAATATGAGAATAACTCTGTGAATATGGGAGAAATTTTTCGCTACGTCAGTATAACGTGACTTTCGAAGTGTGAACCTTATTTATATATAGTCTGCGTTCCTGGAACACTCGGGTATTTCGATTTTGCTACATACCTGGATATGTATATACGAATCTCAAGCAGTAGTACTAGAGGATGTTTGTAAATCATATGTCCCCGCTTTAGGCTGATTTCATTGAAGAAACCAAGCTGGCCTTGCAACAATTTTCAATTCCAGTTGTCAAGGGCCGTGACTCTTGTAAAATTATTTAAACCAGAACCTTCCTTTGGCCAGTCTAAAGCCTAAGGTCAAAAGATGTTACCTTGACCTTTGACTAATTGACATCAAAATCAATACGCATCTTCAACTTTTGATAAGTATCCATATATCCCTATGTGGTTTGGATAGGATGCAAGAAACTATTAATTATCATCAAAAACCAATTGTGTGATGAAAGGTAGGATAAAGCAAACATTAAATACACCCGACCATGCCTCCCCCTCTCCCCGTCCCCAAAGGGGAATTTGAAGGGTATGATTTTGTGGAAGTTTATGCAAAATGCAATGAAAATAGTCATGTAAGTTCTTTGGCTGTTGGGATGGGAGTATTGAAAATCGGGAAAATTCCATTACTCGTACATTTAAAATATTTTTTGGTTTCTTAACCCATACATATATGACACACATCATAAACAATCATTATTTAGAGCATGAACACATATGGCCTATTTCATTTCACTAAAATTGGGAAAGCTCTATTATACACAGTAATGGACATGAAACCCATGTTTTACGGAGCGAATATTGTAAAAAGATATAATTTTCTAAAAACTTATTTAATGTCAACAAAATAAGCCAGGTTATCACTTGTTGGTTTGATTGTTTGTAAGTTTTGGGTATTTGGAATTTTAAACAGAAATTACTGAAAAAGAAACACAATTGTTACCATGTTAATATAAATTCATTCCTAAACTCCTAGACAAATGAGACAACATAAATGCTCATTTTCAATGGCATAAACACTCATTATATGTAGAAAAATGTTTAATATGGGGGCAAAAACGATATAGTTTTATAAAAAATTGTTGGAAATTAAAAAAAAAAGTCTATAACATCCTATTATCACATGGTTTGGTTTCTTAACCATTAGATGTATGACATCATAAACCAATTACTGTAGCTAAGCACACCTGATGTATTTTGTTGAACATTTTGGCGGCAAAAAAACTAATAATTTTCAGAAAATTAGAGAAAACTATAAACACAGATACAAATAATTTTCTTATAGCCTATGAAATAATCTACAAATTAGTCATGTAACACCTATGTGAATGGGACATTTTTGAGCTTTTGTAAAAAAAAACATAGTTTTCATACAAAAAACTTCTGAAAATTGGAGAAGCGCTACATCTGCTACATTCTTAGTATGGCTTGATGATCAGGAATCCCGCCACAAATTGCAGCAGATAAAGACGGTAAATGCCGAGGTCCCGTGTCATGGTAGGCGTGGCACGTAAAAGATCCCTCACTGCTTCGGGTGGGTCTGTTGCAAAGGTTTAAATTTGTATGCAATGTATCACGTAGTTGCCTTCAATATGTACGTAAAATAATCGTGGAGTGACGTAAAACATTAATCAATCAATCAATCAATCATTTATGTTTATGTCTTGTGTTAGGTTACGTGACAATTTGGGAGACTAATCCACAGTTGAGGGAGTGTCCACAGGGGCCAAGCATGCTTCACAAGCCTTACTACAATAACTGTGGGACTAATATTTTGGTTGGCAAACTTTTTGAGGTTTTAATCACTATTCCCAAACTCATACCATGGAGGTGTCTTTGTCCAAAATCATCTCAGTGGCGAATTTAGAGGGGGCAGGGACCCCTTTCGCCACATTTTAACTAGTAAAACTCCTGATTTGGCACCCAAAATAGATGAGTAGTTTAGCTATTACTTAACTTTCAGATGTGCTCCTCCCCATTTATGGAAATCCTGGATCCACCACTGCATTATTTGGGAAATTTACCCCAAACAGCAAATTTAAAAAAAAAAAAAACTTTTGATTTTGATTTGTGATATATCTGGATTACCATCTATCAATATTACATAAATATAAAATTAATCACGTGATTTGAAGTCCAGTAGACGGAAACATGTCTTTGTTCCACAAATTTTTATTTTTATGCGCATACAAGTGTGGTTTCCTCATTACACAATTTGTAAGTAGAATCTAATATACTTGTGATAAATTTAACTTTGTTTTTCCGGTTGAATGTCAACAAGGTCAAAGAAAAGTAATTCCTGTTTCAAAGTCAAATGTTGAACTGTAATCAAGCTTTCTGTATTTTGGCGTTATATAACCCACATATTAAATTTTTTTAACCAGTCTTCTATCAATTTACTGTAGGTAACCACCCTGATTTTGAGAAAAATTTGCTGGATTGGTTCACCCCTAATTACACACCGAATATTAAATTAAACAACAAGGCTTTGCAAGATACTGAAAAGTAAAACAAAACCAGTAAAAATACAAAGCAAACAACTAAATTTTAGGGTAATGACATTCAAATTCATGATTTTACAGCAGAGTCAAGCCGATGGGGCCTAGTGGATAAGGTGATTGGTTCGTCTCCCGTACTAGGTGCACCTGTGTTCTGTCTTTCGGAGGAGACAGTAAAAACCGATGTTCCGCCTCACGGTAGGCGTGGCACGTAAAGGGTCCCTCACTGCTTCGGGTGGGTTCTTTGCAAAGGTCTAAATTTGTATGCAATGCATCAGGCAGATGTCGTTACCATATACGTGAAATAATGGTGGAGTGACGTAAAACGATTTTCCATCAACCATTCATTTACAGCAAAGTTCATGTAAATTTATAGATTAATTGAATAATTTCATGCAGTCAGAGCCCATGGAGGAGAAGCTCCGCTCTCCCTCCTACAGACTAACCAGCCAGCAAGGCTACGAATATTCCCTGTTCCCATAAGATTCCTATATACATGTATCTGAAAAGCAAACAAGAGTGACCCAGATTTCTGTGTCTTAGCTTTATGTAACTCGCATATCAAAATGTTTGTCAGTCCCTCCGTTATCAAATTTAAACATTTTACTATGAATAATTCATTTAAATTTTGGAAATACAACTTGCAGGAAGGGTGTCACCCCAATCATGCACCAAATCCCAAATGTTAGCAACTTTTTTTTCTTTTTGACCAGATATTAAAAACCCAGGGTTATGATCTAGAAATTTGTGCAGCAGTATCGATTTTGTTTATAGATTGATTTGATACTTTTATCCCATTAGACCACATGATACAATAAATAGATGTGATTAACAATATATGATAAAACAATGTTTCAAAACAACACATTCATGTGAAGATTTGGATGACGACCTTTCAACAAGAAATTACTCAAAATAAAGGTGGGTAAACTATAGTATAGCATCCAAAATTTTGATAACGCTTAGGTTGACATAGGATAAATATCAGATCATATCTATGTGTATAAATTAAGAACAACACAGGCTCATTTCGACAACTAATGTCTTCAGTGGTGAAAAAATGCCGTAAATGTGGAAATTCAGTGTAATGATTAAAGTAAAGAAAGTTGTTTAGTTTTTTTGCTAGACTTTATTGGGAGCGGGAATAAGCAGTCTTTGACTCGTTGGGCATTTAACAAAGCTGCGAACACAAAAAGAAGAATCTAAAACATCATATGCAGTGTCTAAACTCAGCGACGAGAAAACCACACTTGCTTTTACAGGAAAATCAAGAATAGGGCCTATTTTCTTCCAACTATTGGACTTCCAGTCACGAGATACATACAGAAAGTTTTATTTGAATGTAATATTAAAAGATTATGATCCAGGTACATTTCCAACCACTATTTTATTTAATGTTAAAGAACAAAACAAAGTGGAATATTTACAATGCTAGTCTAATGCCTTCGATAAACCATGCTAAACATACTCGGTTCATCAGCCCATGAACTTGGGTCATGGAAGTAGTACTCGGCGTAAGGTAAATCACATGCGTAGTAATATAAAAAGAGGCGGGGCTTACTTAATTAAATATAAGAATTGTAATAACGAAATTAATGCATCTGTTCATTCTGAGCAATTAAAGAAATTACCTGGACAGACAGAGTATTTTTTTAGTATTCTAGACACGCACTATATTGCGTGGCGGAAGTACTTTTCCACTTCAGGAAAAATTCGGTCCTTGCCAGTTTGATAACGGGGAATTTGATATTTTATTTTCAAAAAAGAACCATTTAAGATGCATTGTAAATATAAGGAATGACTGTCTTTTTTTTTCTAGGTTCATGGGGAATGAACTTGGGTGAGAAACAAATCATTCGAGAACGGCTTCGCGGTTTACGTGATTTGTTTGTTTCTCACCCGAGTTCATTCCCCATGAAACTAGAAAAAAGACAGTCATTCCTTAAATATGGCTTTGTCTTTTAACCGTGCTTAGTTCAAAACTTATGATGGCCGTTAAGGACCCCTTGGGACACGATTTCGCATCGAACAATGATGATCGTATTTCTAACATTAAAATTATTCGAAAGGGTCCGTGTTATAGACCCAAATTCACGTGCAATGCATCATGTATATGCTGCCATCCTAGTAGATGAAATAATCAGGGTAAGTCATAAAAAATAAACAAAAACTTCTATTCATTATACATGTATACTATGCAATATAAAAAGAAACGACAGCAAAGGCATGTGACATTATACAGATTCCTGTCTCTGATCATTATATCAGTATACCCTGCTACTTCTTCAAAAATATTGAAAATATTAAAAGGGAGATACAGATGATAACATTTCGAATATTCCAAGGTTCCACGTTTTGGGGCATCCACTTGTTATACAAGGTGATCATTATCCAGTGGTCTTTGGAATTAATATTAAGGAGAAGCAGAAGTTATATTTCATATATTTGCATTGTGAAATAAGACTGTTATCAAATGGATGGTTTTTTTTATTAGTTTACTTGGAAATAGTTGGTATATTGAAAGGTTTTGTTGTTTATAACAAAATGTTCTGGTTATGTTGACCTTGCAGCAGGAGGTGACTGACCTTTTAAATCGTATCCGGATCACCAGCTCCACCAGACATCACACGCCTCACCACTACACTAAGTTTGTTCCTCACTTGGAAGTGGTAAATACACTAATTGTAAATAAATATAATGTTTTCAGTGCAGAATCGAAGATTTCCGAGAAGGGGGAGGGGCATAATGTGAAAGTCGAGCATTAGCCAAACTACTCAGTTATTTTGGGTGCCAAATCTTGAGTTTTACTTAAACATATGTGGCGAAATGGGGGCGGGCCCCCGCCTCCTCTAAATCCGCCACTGGCTTAGAATGTTAAGTCAGTTTGTATTATGTGTCAAGTATTAACTCTGATTTAAAGGCCGGTGTTGCAATATGTTCGATCTTTCAACCGGATTCTCTAAATGAAAAAATAACTTGACACATTAGCGATAACACCATTAAAAGTATGAAGGGAATTCGTATCATAGTAAAATTATGTGTGCGCGTGCGTGTGTGTGTGTGTGTGTGTGTGTGTACGGGTGTGTGTGTGGAACTCTCTCTCTCTCTCTCTCTCTCTCTCTCTCTCTCTCTCTGTGTGTGTGTGTGTGTGTGTGTGTGTCCCGCCACTGAGAAATTGAAAATAACTGACAAAGATTAGTAATAAATAGCATTGAATGAGGAATGAAATTCAAAAAACAATAACGTACTCTTACCTAATGTGAAGTTCATAAGTGTTTGCCTCTCCATTGTGTAATTCAAACTGTTGCTGGCTGATGCAGTATGCCCCGGAATTTGAAATGTGATGACGATTTAAAACGAGGAAATACTTTTGAAAGTTTACATTTAACTTTGACAGCTGTGAGTCGACTAGTGACATATAAGGAAAAATTCAGAGTAGACAATCTGCTCTACAGGCTTAAAAGGGTATTAGTTGGGGTATGGCGGCTTGTATCTCCCTTCCTGCTTTCAGTAAAGTGCTAAGATACCGAGCGGATACCATGCAATATACTAAACAAAAGGAAATAAAGGCTATCACAGACTCCTGGAAGAACCAGAGGTGGTACCAGGTGCCATGGAGGAGTAAGCATTTCCTACTGACCGGTCACACCCGTCGTGATACCAAAAGCTTATTTGAGCTAGTATAAGTCGCTGTCATATTATGTGACAACAGTATAACTATATTCACAATCGGTAAAATATTATGGAAAGTGAAAATGTGCTATGATTTATTATCACATGTATTATCACATTACAAACGGGTTAATAAAGACTACAATCAAACAGGAAGTCTGACAATGATTTCTGATAAGACAATTATTTCTGATAAGAGCAAAGAAGGTCGTTATAAGAACTCAAGGTCCTCTACCAAGTTTGTGTTTTTTGAACCCGATCAGTAATCCAGGATGGCCACCATGGTTGACACATTTTCGACTTCTCTGCAACGCTACACAGAATGTTACCAAACCTGACAGGACGTAGGTACTCAAGGTCCTCTACAAAAATGTTTTCTTCCGACCTGTTCCATCATCCAAGATGGCCGCCGAGGACTCTGATTTGCTGACACATTTTCGACTTCTACTTATTAACTGCTTCACAGAATATTACCAAATCTTGTAGGAAGTAAGTTCTCTAGGTCTTCTACCAAAATTTTACCTTTCGACATGTTTCCTCATCCAAGATGGCCGCCAAGGGCTGTGATTGACTAATTTCGATTTCTCATTAACTGTTCCACAGAATTTCACTAAATCTTACAAGATATAAGTGCTCAACGTCTTCTACCAAAATCGTATCGTTCGACAAGATCAGTCATCCAAGATGGCTGTCAAGAGCTCTGATTGGCTGACGCATTTTTGACGTTTTCAGCAACTGAATATCACCAAACCTTACAAAAAGTAAGTTATCAAGGTCCCATAACAAAATTGTATCTTTTGACCCAATATGTTATTCAAGATGGCTGCCAAAAGATATGATTGGCGGACAAATTTTTCGACTACTCTTTATTAACTGCTTCATAGAATTTCATCAAATCTTATAGAAAGAAAGTACTCAAAGTCTTCTACCAAAATTGAGGTGTCAATTGTTTATGAATAAGCAAATTGTGCTCAAGTGAGCGAAATAGACCCGCTTGGGCTTCTTGTTTCAATTTTCAAAAGTAATGAGCATCACTGGGAGATACCGCCAATAACTGTGGTCCTAAGGGAGGAAATAAAACATATTCCCGCAAAATGACGTAAAGAACAATGGTACGTTATTGTGACGTCATAAGGTTGCTAACTTTAATCGATGTTACTAACTGATGGTACACAAACCCTGCCTAACGGACGGTACCTCCCCTTTTCGGATAGATAATATCCGAGTTCTATTGAAGCTTGTCCTTAACTGCACATTATATTTTGGTCTGAAAGATTGATCGAAGGTTTTTGGACCTTACTGTCCTCGCCACTCACTTTGTAAACCGAAAAATCTGGATTTTCACTTATTTATCTTTAAAATAATTTTACAAAATTAATATCAATCGATAGATCTTGTTTAGTTGTAACGTTTGGTGTATGTTATATGTTTCTACGAAGGAGCATTCGTATTTTATAGGGAAAAAATCATTTTAGATAGGGCGTTTTCTATGTTAATTTTGACATGACGTCGCCGATGTTAACATTGCGTCTATGGGGAAACTTGGCGACGTCACGTCAAAATTTAACATGGAAATCGCCGTATCTAAAATTGATTTTTTTTTTCTATAAAATATGAACGCTTCTTCATACAAACATATAGCACACACCAAAAGTTACGACTAAACAAGATCTATCGAATGGTTTTGTCTTTTTGAAATTATTCTGAAGATGAATAACTGAAAATCCAGATTTTCCAGTTTCCAGAGTGAGTGGCGCGGACAGTAATTAGAAAGACTAGTGTTAATTAATTATCACATTTTTTAATATATGATACTTTATAACACCATTTATCACATGTTTTGTTGTATATGCAGTGAAATATCTCTATGTCATAAATTAATTAAATTAGGTCACAGTTTACGTAGCGTATCCCCTTGACTGATGAAGATGGTGACGTCATAGCGTGGAAAGGAATTGTGTCAAGCCGCTGTTTGATGAAATAAACACATTTAAACTGAGTGTTAAAATGTGATAAAAAGAATCTGAAATGAATTTTCATTTCATACGGTATTTATGAAACTTGTTGTGTGTTTTTTTTTAACTCGCCAAGGCTCGTGGATATAAAACAAACAACTCGTTTCAGATCCTATATTTATAACATATAGGAATTTTTATGTCTGGGTCCAGCTGTTCGAAACTTTAACCACTGGTTAAGCTAACAAATGGTTAAATTTCTTTTGACTGTATCATTGATATGAGAATACTTTTTAAAGTCATAGTCTATGTACTGATTTGTAGCATATGAAACAAGTTTTGTAATGTGATTTAGATTTTTAAACAGAAATTTCGTAAATAAAATTAGTTGTATTTCAAACTTTTTCCACTTGTTGGCTTAACCAATAGTTAAAGTTTCGAACAACTGGCCCTGGTAGACAATGCCAGCGTAAGGTTTGTTTCTTCCATGCCAAGCTGTAGAATAGTCTTTTTCTATGCAGGTGCCAGGTATTGTGTACTAGTAGAGAATTCATTTAGACACTTTCCAATATCAATATAAAGTATAACACACCTATATGAATGTAACACTTGTACAAAATTTAAGATGTTATAAGGCCGCGAAGGGCCCGAAATGAAATATTGATTATACGATAAGATTTAAATGAGATGTAATACTTTATTAACCTCAATTCCTTAAAATAACAGCCTTTCAAAGAAGGAAAACACCCCCTAAAATAATAGTGGGTCATATCAATCATATACACTCCATTCCATGCGCATTCTCCTAACGTCCAATTCAATACCCATCTACCTGAAAATCCAACCGACTTTCAACATAGCAAGCAAAGCTGAAAAATAAATAAATAGAATATATATAGGATCTGAAATGAATTTTCATTTCATACGGTTTTCATGAAACGAGTTGTTTGTTTTATATCCCCGAGCCTTGGTTTAAACTCAGTTTAAAGGTGTTTATTTCATAATTTAATTTATGACATAGTGGTATTTCCCTGAATAAACAGCAAAACATGTGATAAAAAACTTTATTTTGAGCAGGAAAACATTAAATAAATAAAAAAGAACATGAAAATTGTCTCTTTCACATTTTCTAATATCTGTGTCATGGAGTCAACATTTCAATTTGCATCCTAGAAAAAAAGGAGAATATACTGTTCATCACATCAAATCATCAATCGTGTGAATTACGAAAAATATACATATCAATATATAAGACAAGAGTATATACAATGCCATGCCATTATTTCAAGTAAAAAGTGTTCCGATAGGGGAACAGGGTGGATGGAAAGTGCATTATTATACTTGTATCTCACTTCAAAATTATCATATTTATTTTATTTCATAAAATTTCATAATATCTTAAATCATGTTTTTAAGATTTCCGTGTGATATAATAAAGCATCTTAAAGCCGTATGCACTTACCGATATCTCGTGAAACTCGAGACGGAAGTAAAATTTTTTAAACGTTTATGCGTTAGAACAATCAGCTTTTTTTCAATATCTTCAATGCTTGCACAGGACAAGGCTGCTGTAGTGGTCGATGCCTATCTACAAGAATGTGCTTGGAATTGACTAATATTAATTCCGGTTCTAGTCATTATGAATTTAATCCATTTTTCAATTGTTTGGGGCGTAAGGCCTTTGTAAAGCCTTATAGAAGACCGCAAAAGGGGATCAGAACGACTCAGAAGATAACTGATAATGTTCACCTAAAATTCTTTGTTCATGATTCAGAAGCCAAAATGCATTTAACAATACAGGGTTTAGAATTGGGTATTTCCGAGTACTCCACTCTCCTATTTCTTGGATCTGGATGCGTTTTAAACATTCCCGATGAAGAGAAAATGATAGAGTTGTCTCTCTTAGTCATTCGCTTACGATCTAATGTGAAAATTTCTGACACATTTTGGTGCTGCAAACGACGATAAGATGGCAAGCTTTTTACCAAGTATTCTTAAAAAGATGTTCTCATTATCTGGAAGTTTCTTAAGATAACTTAGAAAATTGTTGATATCCCATGAAAAAGTATGTTTCGAAAGTAGGGGTGCTGTAATAAATCCAATTCGTCAGTTGCCTTCGTAAAGGTAAATTATCAACAACCCTACCGTTAATAAGTTAAAGGGAGGAGGAAATTGCAGATGGGTGAACCTTAATTGTTCGATATTGGATATTCTGGTTATGCATCCAAGCTAGAGACTCTAGGGCAGAGGTCACAGATGCCGCAAAGGGGATCAATTTTCCTACCGAAACACCGGCCATTCCACTTCTTCAGGCACTATCGTAACATGAGTTTGAACACAGACTCCATGCGTTGAGAAGTTGCTTGACCTCCGAAAACCTCAAGAGAAAAATCATGCGATACCTTCCAACCTGCTATTTGCAGTGTGTTGTTCGAAATGAGAGGGTGAATGTCCCACTCGGAGACACAAGTGTCTTCGGGTTCATGGGTATATGAGGACTGGAAGATCCACCGACATTTGAAGGAGCAAGGGGTACCAGGCTTGTGTGTGCCATGTCTGCTCCTCACTCACTTTCACAAGACATCGACCTATCATACAAAACGGTGAAAACGCATACCACATACCCGTAATCTGAACTAGGGCATCCGTTACATTGGGGTCCGATTTCCAATTGAAATATTTGTACAGTTGAGGGTTTGTTCTGCCTTTAGTTCTAATATATTTATGTGAAACTCCTTCTCTTCTATAACCCTCTATCTCTGATCCCAGACAATGCGCTCACCACCCCGACTAACTTGCATCGGATTGTATTGGTAGATAAGGATCGAATTTTATTATAGACTGGCCGTTTCAAAATTGAAGATTTGTTTCCCACCAAAGTAATTCCTTCGTTGAATCCTCGTCTGAAATTATTTTGCAATCGTAATGAACCCCTTTGTGAAGGGCTCTGGTTTTCAAAACCTGCAAACTGTGATAGTTAAGGAGTGGAAAAACAGCCTGATTTGTTAAAATTAGTCGATCGATCAAATGTGCTAAATGACGAACAGACACCTCTTGGCAACTGAGCAATTCGCGACATTGATCTCGGGTTTTCAAAATATTTCCTTTGGTAACTGTAGTATCAAGGTT